>VUQH01049443.1:0-12901 GCA_015106775.1 Etroplus canarensis | reverse complement strand
ATTAAAATGTTTAAGTAAGGAGATGGCTACAAAAAAAGACTGTCCAACTTACTGGACATCCTATGGAGTTAAGTTAAATCCATCATTAAGAATTGGAAGGAGTATGGCACTTGTCTAAATCTGCCTAGAGCTGGCCGTCCTCACAAACTGATTGACCGGGTAAGAAGAAGACTGGTGACGGAGGCCACCAAGACAACTACGACCACTCTGAAGGAGTTAAAAGCTTCATGGGTTCAGATGGGAGAGAATGTACATACAACAACTGTTGCCTGGGTTCTTTACCAGTCAAACCTGTATAGGAGAGTGGCAAAGAGAAAGCCACTGTTGAAAAGAGCTCATATGAAATCTCATCTGAAATTTACCCAAAGACATGTGGGAGACTCCAAGACCAATTGGAAGAAGGTTATTTGGTCTGAAGAGACCAACACTGAGCTTTTTGGCCATCAGACCAGACACTATGCTTGGCAAACACCAAACACTGCGCACACCACAAACATCATTTCCACCGTTAAGCATGGTGGTGGCAGCATCATACTCTGGGGATGCTTCTCAGCAGCAGGCCCTGGAAGACTAGTAGAGCTAGAGGGCCAAGTCAATCAAATTGAGAATTTGTGGCTGGACTTAAAAAAAGAGCCGTTCACGTCCGATCCCCGAGCAATCTGACATAGTTTAAGCTGTTTTGCAAGGAAGAATGGAGAAAAATTGCAGTGTTCAGATGACTGAGACATATCCACACAGACTCAGTGCTGTAATTGAAGCCAAAGGTGCATCTACTAAATACTGACCTAAAGGGGGTGGATATTCATGCAAACATTTATTTTACCTTATATATTTTTAATTCATTGACATTAGTTCGTAAAACTCTGTTTGACAAGAAAAAAGCTTTTATTTGCAAATTCTCATCAAGAAAGCCAAATTATATTGACCATGATTTAATTTACTGAAGCAATAAAAGGATGGGGTGAATACTTTTTATATGCATTGTATCGTCAGGTGGTATGGTATTATGTAATTTTGTATGATACAGAAAGACACAAGTTTGTGTTCCCACTACAAGTACACAAACAGGTTCCTAATACTTCTGCTGGATGTAGAACATGTTGGATCTCTACAGACTATGAAACACAGTGTGAGAGTAGCTGTGCTGGAATGCCTGCAGTAATGGTGGGCGCGTGTGGGGGTCTGGCTTGGCAGGTCAGTCAGCTTGAAGGATAATCACTGGTTGAGGCGGGCTGAGGTAGATTTTGGCAGGTCACTCCAGTTTAGAAATGCCATTCTTGTCCATAAAGTCTTTAAGCCTGGTGGGAAAATCTGTCATAACTCCTGTGGCCCCCAAGTCAAATGCCCTCTGGAAGTCCTCCTCGTCATTCAGCACCCAAAGGTATACCTGAAACCAGATGAAGGATTTGCACAGTTAATACACTCAGGACAGAGGGAGTCACACAGGAATGTTTCTGTACTCTGACCGCAGTCACTGTAAGCCTATATTTGATCTTGTAGGAACCTTTTTAATAACTGCTTTTAACTACAGTGTAACTACAACAAACAGACAGCTCTCAGCATGCAGACCAACTCAGTGTTGGGATTTTATTGAACCCAAAGTTTTTCAGACACTGTTAGAAGTAAAGACAGCCCACAGAAAGTAACCTCCACACAATTCAATAGATCGCTATATTATATGTGTGTGTGTGTGTGTGTGTGTGTGTGTGTGTGTGTGTGTGTGTGTGTGTACACACACACACACACACACACACACACACACACACACACACACACACACACATAGATAGAATTGTTTAGTATTCACACTGGATGTGTAGCTGATAAAAGAAATCCAGTAATGTAAGCAAACAGATGTAAAGCTCCAAGTAAATGCAAAACAGCATAAACAAAACTACATTTGTCTGCATACCAGTTGATCCACATATTTTTGACACTGATCCCTGGTGACAGTAAACAGCTACAGCATATAGACGATGGTCTGCAAAGCTGTGCATAGCATAACCATGCCAATTCTTTCATACTGAACCATCTAAGAAAGTATCCCTGAGACCTGTTTGGAGAAGCACCTGCAATTCCAAGAACACATGGCAGGTGATAAGATGAACCACTTGTCTATCATTATCTACTACGGGCTACGTTCACAACCATTCAGATCAATTAACCATAATTGGGGATTAATGTAGCTATGTGGTACTTACACCCTACATTGTTACATGATGTGCACATCCTTAGAAATGAAACTACACGTCACGTCAATGTAGCCTGCAATGGCTGTGACTGGACTGTTCACTACTGTGATTTTCCGCTAAGCATTTCTGGCTATTTCACACCCAGATGCCATTTTTTTAAATTGACTGGAAGAGAATGGAGATAAAGCGATAAATCCATCTGCCAACTAGTGTTTTGGTGGAGAAACTGCAAAGCAGCACCTGCACACCACACACAGCAATGGCGCTGGCCACTTGTGTAGGCTACTTCACTACTCCTCATAGGGAGCTGACTGGTCTGAATCGACTGAAGTTCAGCTACATGTAAAAAACTGAACCAGAACAAGACAGATTCTCACATGAATCCAGCTGTTTCACAAGGTAATAAAGTAATAGCAATTTTACCTGAATTCCCCTGGCAGTTAAATGGTCAAAAAGAGCTTTCCTCATCAGCAAACTGAAAGAGAAAAATAAATAATTAGCTGGGTGACATTGCGAACAAGCAAAGGTAAAAATAAGTTTAGCTGAGCAACTGCAAAGTCTTTGTAATAATTACGGTCACATAGTTAAGTATCATTACCACAAAAAATACAAAAAAAGTCTGCGCTTTATCTTTTGTCAAATCATCCACTTACTTCACCGCAAAATCAAAAGGTAGATTTTTTTATGTTTAGAAGAAAGGGTGTCTTACGTGTCTGCCAGCCAGGCAATAAATCGCTGTCCCCTAGTTAATCTGCTAGGATCCTGCATTCTGAAAAAATTTTCACAGAAATGCAAAATATTTAAAAGAACAAAAAAACAAATGATATTTTTCAAGTGTAAAAAAATGGTAGAATATTTTTAATTTTCATAAAGTCAATCTGTTCTCTTTCACCTCTGTGTTACAGCCTACTGGAAGTGAAAATTAATTGTTTGCAGGTAAATCAATTTCAGCCGATAACAACAGAATGAAACAAATTCTAATATCTATTCAAGAAACGAAGGAAATTGTTTCCTGAATGTATATAAAGTAGGAAAATATGGACAAGAAATCAAGTCAAACTACATCTCTAGCACAATAACTTGTCTCACATACCCTTGGTGCACAATTATTAGGCAAGTGAGTAATTTGACCATGTTGTCATTTTTATGCATACTTTCCAATTCCAAGCTGTATAAACTTGAATGCCTACTGGATTTAAGCATACGAGGTGATGTGCATTTGTGTAAAGAGGGAGAGTGTGGCCTTAGGAGATCAACATCCTATAGGTGTGCACAGTTATTAGGCAGCTTCTTTTCCTCAGGCAAAATGGGCCAGAAAAGAAATCCAACAGACTCTGAAAAGTCAAAAACTATAAAAAATATTTCAGAGAGATGCAGCACTCTTGAAATTGCCAAGCTATTAGGACATGACCACAGACCAATTCTCACTTTAACAGATGAAAATAAACAAATGAGATGGGAATATTTCAGTTTCTTTGAGTTGTGTAATAATTCTGCACACTAATAGTTGCCTCATAATTGTGCACACACAAGATATTCTCATACAAAAGCCATAATCTCACTTTCACTTTAATATTCAGGTTTGAGGTTTATTAATATTTTGGACTGACCAAGAGCACTGCTATTGTTAAACAGTAAAACTAATGCTCAAAAAGGAAATTTGCCTAATAATTGTGCACACAGTATACACCAATCAGGCATAACATTAAGACCACCTGCTTAATATTGTGTTGGTCCCCCTTTAGCTGCCAAAACAGCCCTGACCCATTGAGGCATGGACTCTACTGGTTCACCACTGTTCCTTCCTTGGACAGTTTTTGATAGATACTGACCACTGCAGACCAGGAACACCACAAACGAGCTGCAGTTTTGAAGATGCTCTGACTCAGTCACCTAGCCATGACAATGTGGCCCTAGTCAAACTCACCCAAATCCTTACACTTGCTCATTTTTCCTGGTTTTAACATATCAACTTTGAGGACAAACTGTTCACTTGTTACCTAATACATCCCACCCACTAACAAGTGCCATGATTAAGAGATATTAAGTGTTATTCACTTCACCTGTCAGTGTACATAATTTTATGCCTGACAGATGAAGAGTGTGTGTGTGTGTGTGTGTGTATTAATCTTTAATCAATGTTCAGCAAGTTTAATCTACCCTTTGACCTTTATCCTTATGATTCACTAAGACACAGTTCACCAAGTAAGGTGAAGTTCAGTCTTGTAAAAACGTAATTAGAGAGTGAGTGAGTTTGTCTTCCAGAGAAGATCTTTCAGCTAGATAACATAGGCAGAAAGGATACAGTGCAACAAAGTGAGGGAAGTGAGGGAAGTGAAACTAAGACACGTACCTTCAAAAGGTTTTAAAACCCCAATTAAAAGTTTAAATATTTAATATATAAAAAAGAAAAAAGTAAAATAATACAACTTATGAAAAGTCACATCAGTGAGAAGTTTCACAAAGGGAAAACTAACCTGGCAACAAAAAAATTGTTTTGTGATATAAGTTATAACAGAGGAAATCACTTTTCTCTAAACTTCTGTCCTTTGGAGGAAACAACAAACAAGTGTACATATTTAAAAGTCTTATTACATGGCTCACCTAATAAAACCTCCCCCAGCGGTTTACACCATGTCTTGTGGCCTTCATCAGTCAAGGCTTACAGAGAATGAAACTTTAGCTGTGTATATCTTTGTGCAGGCTTTATCTCTGGTGTCTGATGAAATAATGTGTCTGAGTGCTGAAGGAAATTTCCCCACAAGCAGACCTTGTACTGGGAATTTTTACTCAGGACTAATGATTGTAAGGTCAATAAAGAATCATTAAACTGTTATAAATAAGGCAGCAACATGGAAATTTTAACTTCAAATGGTGATCAAATCACAGCATTAACAAACAACTTTAACTATTAAAAGTAAATAACCTAAACTGTAGGCTAGTTCTTTTAACAGTTCCTTTTTTGTGATCCTCTTGAGGACACTTTGTAATGGACTTGATCCCCACAGAAAAGGGGTTATTTTTGTATCTTAACAAAGCAGAGCAGTAGAGGACTTGCATTAGAGTCATGTTACAAAAAGAAGCAGTAACACAGAGTATCACTGAGTGTGGACAGATGTTGCTGAGGCTGAGCTAACCATTTCCTGACAACTGTTTACAAAATTTCCTTAAATGCATCTGTTTTCTATCCATACTGCTTCTATTTGCTTGTGTTTACTTACTTGGTGATAATGGAGGGCATGGGGATCTCCAGGAACTGCTCCTTGAGGGGAACAAAGGGCAGGAGGCCAGTGTAGAAGAGGCCCAACAGCTGCAATACTCTGGGAAAGCTGAACAACACTGGAATATGAGGGTTCTGTGAAAACAACCAACCAACCGAGACTTAGGGTCAGTTCCTTGTAATAACCTCATAATGACATGTAATGATAAAAGCTGTGCGCGTTCAAAAGAACTTCCTCAAAAGAGTTGTCTAAATAATTTTAGAAAAAAGATGAAAAGACAAACACTGACTCCACAAAGTAGAGCATATTTAGCAGTTTTTCTCTCAACCTATGACATGAAAGTAACATTATTATCAGGATTATCATTTTTACAGCTGTTGGTAGCAGGTTTGTTTTTCATACAAGAGTCATCCCTAGAAATAACTGGTTCAAATGTAAAAGTACGACACCATTATACAATGAGCTCATTTTGTGCATAAAATTGTAATATTTCCCAGTTTAAACATTTGTTATGTTATTTATGTTTTGCTGTAAATAAAATATTGGCTCATGTGATTTGAAAGTCTTTTAGTTTTCATTTTGTTCAAATTTAAAGAACACCCCAACTTTTCTGGAATTTGGGTTGTAGAGAAAACATACTCTACATTTCCAATAACAACAAATAATTAGAATATCCACACACATTTCACTAAAGTAAGATGTTATGTCTTATGGGAGTACCTCTTTGTAACATTTTTTCACAATTTGATTGCTGGCGTTGCCCCAGACGGTCAGATGCTCTCTATCGTATTTAACAACCAGCTCAGAGACCTGCAAGGATCAGAAAGTCGATGAAACCATGAAACAGAACATTTTCCTTTAACTTTGCATTGTCTACTGTCAATCTTTAAAACATAGATTTTGGCTTCCAAGGAAAAGTTCCAAAAGAAACCAGAAGGGCTTTTGGAGAGTAGAGTCCTGCTGCCAAAGCCAATGCCCTATTACAGAAAGTGATCAAGATCAAATTTTAACAGGTTGTTCCATTGTCCATGCAAACCTGTTCTCCTCGTTTCAAATTTGGCCAGGTACTTTATGAGTAGTCATGCTGTGACTAAAAAATTCTGACTTAAAACATTCCTCCCCCTTGGATCTCGCCTTGTAAGTAGGATGACTGCATTTTAAGAGAATCTAACCATCTGAACTCATCCAAACACTTTATTTTACTAAAGCACCCTGAGGCTAAGTGAAAACGGTAGACGTTAATTTCAATAGCTATCATTTTACTTACACTCTTTCCTGTACAATGAGATAACCACTGATTTTGCTTTGGGGGCATGCAAGTCATAAATAAAATCTGAGCTAGACCGCTGGAAAGTTTGTAAACAAAATAAAGAAGTTTGAGAGGAGGGTTAGAAATCTAAAAGGAGAAAATTTGATTAGATACAGCTAACATACACACAAACGAATACATACCTTCTTGATGAGTATGTCATTGTTAACCTTGATGTCAACATTGACAGGGGTATTAGGAAATGCATCAAAAACATCCCTGAGAAGGGGGATGCGTTTGTCCTCTCCTCCCTCGCAGAAGCACTCTGCACAGACAAGGACAGGTTGAAGATTCCATCAGCTTCAGATTATATGATGCTGGGTTATGTGCATTTGTAATTTTAGTAGCAGGTTTTACTCAACAGCTGCCAGTGTTATAAAATAAAAATGGCAGTTACTGTCAGCTATCAAATACATTTCTTTTGCTGTAATTACAACAGTGATGCTTAAGTGATTCTCACCTCGCTGAAAGGTTACACCCAGCCTGCAGAGGTATGGAGGGAGCTCCTGCAACGAACACACACAACAGACACAGAACATGTGTCCAGTTCATAGATGGCATGATGAGCTGTGACTGAGGGTGTTTACTTTAATGACAGTCTAAAAAAAAAACATTAATCAGGCCAAAAAATGTGCTGGAGCCCAATACAGCTTTGTGTCCTTTAGTATCATAGCATTATCAACTTACATACAAATCTCAAAATCTGCTTTCTTCTAATTTGCCTTCCTTTGTTCTTTGTCTCCTTCCAGCTGCAGCATCTCACAGCAGCAGGATGTATACCACACAGAGAAGGACTGTGCTAACACAAGTGGCATAGCTGCAGTAACTTAATAACTGAAAGCTTTCGGTGTGCCATTGTGCTCTAACAGAGCTTTATTAAACTAAATGCTGCATAAATCTGCATAAATTCAGATTCCCTATAGTAAAGTCACTGGAAGCAAAGCAACCTCACTCAGAACAAAAACAGCGATTCTGATTTTCAGAAAAGGTCTAAATATAGTTGCTTCTTCTGCAGCCCAAACCTTCAATCACATCGCTGGTCCTCACACAAGCCTAAGATTAAATATTTTTCTTTTACTGAGTTTTCCTCGACAAATTTTGAATGTTGAGGTTGACAGATATTTTCTTTATTATTTAACCAGAGCAAAATCTATGCCGCTGTGCCACAACTTATAAACATTAACCACTGGCATGCCTAAATGTCATCAGTCAATCGCTACTGTTTGTGGCACAGTCTGTGACCCCAGTCCTACTGGAGGATTCCTCTCGTCTCAAATCCCAATAAAACCTCATGGACATGATCCCACCAAGGTCATGTCAGCGAGTTCTGTGCTTATGTCTCCTCCAATGCAGAAGAGCATTAAAATCACTAAATTTTATCTTCAGTTCCACAATATAACATTTAACTTTTAGATGGGATTTTTGACCTACAAGCAAAGTCAGAGAGGCAAGGCTGAGATGGTTTGGACATGTTCAGAGGAGGGATAGTGGATATATTGGACAAAGGATGTTGAAGATGGAGCTGCCAGGCAGGAGGAGAAGAGGAAGACCACAGAGAAGATTGATGGATGTAGTGAAGGAGGACATGCAGAGGGTTGGTATGAGGGATGCAAGGGATAGGGTGAGACGGAGGCAGATGATCCGCTGTGGCGACCCCTAACGGAAGCAGCCGAAAGAAGAAGAAGAAGAAGCTCACAAAGGTACTTGAATTTCATTTTCTAAGGCTACTCTGTAAACAAAAACATTTCTTTCAGTATACATTAAAAGTGTAGACTACCAAAAGATGTAAAGAGCAGAGCAGAAACCCTTAATTCCTCACAAGGAATTTCATCATGTGATATAATCAGATGACTTGGTTTTGAATTCTCCTGATAAAGCCACATGATTCATCAACACTTACCTTGTGTACACAAGCCTAACACAAGCCACATTTAACTTTTTTAAATTTTTGTTTGTGGCCTTTGTGTCTCTGTGATTTAGGAGTTTAGAATTCAGTGTTAAACTGAAATATTTTCTTTTGTGCAAAACACCTGCAAAGCATTAAAAGCAGCAGTAAAGGATGCAAGGGATAGGGTGATGATCCGCTGTGGAGACCCTTGATGGGAGCAGCCAAAAGAAGAAGAAGAAGAATAACTATGCATATCCTGATTATGACTCAGTCACTCCTGCCCATTATACCGGATAGCTCCTCCCATTAAGAATAGGATTTAAACCTTCCACCTGCAAAGTTGTGGTTTCTACACTTTTCTCTCTTATGTATTCTCTTGATACTTATGTATACTGAATGAAGTGCCTGTAACACAAGGAATTCCCCCCCTGGGGATTAATAAAGTATTCTGATTCTGATTCTGATGCGAGTAGATTGAGGCAGAAAATCCACTGTGGTGACCCCTAACGGGAACAGTGGAAAGAAGAACATTTCAAGTATAAGTTGTCTGTATATTAATAACAAATGATTCAAATTAATTATTTAAAAATATTGGTGCGCATTCAAAAATGCCATATGTGCCACAATGAAATTATACAAGTAAGGCTTGTAATAGCCTGACATCGTCCACCAGATGGTGCTAATGTGCAGTAGTTTAACTGTCAAACCAAACAGCCAGATTTAAGGAGCGAGTGAACCATTACAAAGGTGGCACTCTGTGGTCTTTGCAGCATGTAATGTGTTGAACAGTGACCCTTCACTTCTAGCTCTGTGTAATAAAAGGACACTGTGGTAATGAGAGATTGTTATCACCGTGTTCGTTCCACAGAACAATGTCCAAGTCAAAATCTTGCTCATTTGTACCAGTCAAAGGTCACTTTGTGCAATACGCTGTCTATGGAGATGTGACACACACACTGAGGATACTTCAAAATAGCATTTCTAGTCATTTCATGGTGGCTGAACACGACTAAAGTGGGCCTGAATTTGCTGCTAGTATTTAAAAAATGCGTCAAAGTTTAAAAGACATCCTGGAGGAGCAGAAAGCTCTGGAAGAAGAGTATCAGCAACTTCAGGTAAGAAACTGATCATCAGTTTAGTTTCAGGTTACAAACATATTTTGCAAAAAATAGTTAACATAAGATGTTCTTTTATAGTGTTACTCCAAATGTTTTATATCCTGCAGTAAACGCTCCGGTAGAGCTCATATTCTCTATAAACCAAGGTTCATACTATCTGCCATATTCCCAAAAAAAAGGTTAAGGAGTCGAAATGTTCCTTGTAATTTATAGATTTCTTTTTTATTATCATGATACTGTGTTTTTAATGTCACCCAGGAGACACAGAGAACATATATAAAGAAACTGGATGAACTTTCCAAACTGCAAAACACCTGCTCTTCTTCCATTTCCCATCAGAGGAAAAGACTAAAAGAGATGTCCCACCTAGTGGAAAAGTAAGTGTCAGTTCCCTCCCAAGAAATGTATATGGATATAGATTTACAAAATTGTGAAATTTATCATCCATCCATCGATTTTCTTAACCACTTATCCAATTCAGGGTCACTTGGGACTGGAACCGATTGCAGCTGTCACTGGTTGAGGAGTGGGGTACATCCTGCAGTTTGTCAGTCTGTCACAGGGCTAATATATTTATCATACCACACCCATTGTGTCATAAAAGTATGGGGAGTTACATTTGCTTATTTCAAGTGGGCAAGCCCTGATTTGAATAGTACAACTGGCAAAAGGGACTTGATTCAGTGGGCCAAAATATGTGTCAGCTTCTTAATCTTAAGATAAATTAATTTAATACACTAAAATGTGAATGAAATTTAGTTCTACTTCAGTGCAACATTATATTATTGGTGGACAGAGAGGGAGATTTTGTGTCACCTTCATCTATCCCCCTGCAGTGCACAGCTGCAGCAACACTACCCTGAACTTAGCACTGGCTGGAAGTCATTTATCATTACAGGGGTCAGGGTCATAGTAGTCTGTTACTCTGTTCATTTGCTACACAAACATTGAAAATTTCATCACATTTCCACAATAATCAAAGTGTAAACACAACATAACTGAAATACTAGCACAGCTCCACTAAATGAGGGATTTAGACTTAAAAGATTAACAGCATCCTAATGCTCACCAGGGCATATGTCTTCCTTGCTGAGAAAAATAAGGTAAAAGTTGTTCACATGTGGTTTTGTCAACAAAAATGTTGACTTATAGGGAGAAATGCTGACCAACAAACACAACCCTCTTTAGCACAAATGATTTACAAGCCTTACTTTAGCTAGAAGAACCTCTGGAGAGTGCTTTCTTTGCCCAGAACAGTGCCATCCAGTTCTTTGTGGGTCCTTGTTTTTCGTTGCTCCCCTTCCACACCAGGTTTTTATGAAATCAGGCTTGAAAGGTTTGGTGTGACTTCACTGACAAACTCATAAATAACAATGATCACATCTTCAGATTTAGCCTTAGTGGAAATTATGTCCTGTCAATAATGCAAAGTTTTATTGTGCTCTTATATCGTTCATCAGAGCCAGTAAAGGGTCATCAGAAGAAGCTACTAAGATGCTGGATGAAATAAAATTGAAAATCAAGACTCGAGCAAATGCTTTCTTTGAAATGGAAGCTTTCCTCCCCAAGAAAAATGGGTGATGACTTTGAATTAATCAATAGTTCCCAAAATACGAGCTTAAACAGATAGAATGCAATTATTACTCATATTTTTACTTAAAGTTAAATAAGAAAAATATTGTGGATGTTTTCTATTCCAGGCTTTATCTCAGTCTGGTTCTTGGAAATGTTAATGTCACTCTTCTCAGCAAGCAGTCAAAGTAAGTAACTGTTGTTGCTTTTCTGGTACAGCCCTACTTTGATTTAGCCACTCACATAGCCTTAAATATTCTGATAAACACTGATAAAGAAAAGAAGCTTTATTTTCTTATCTCTCTGCTGCTGAATTTCAATGTCACTAGTTGCACTGGATATTAAATTCTAAATTTGTTATATGTTTGGCAGATTTGCCTACAAAGATGAATATGAGAAGTTCAAGCTGTGTCTCACAGTCATTTTGCTGCTGTTCTCCTGCATTTGCTATTTCTTTGTGAGCTACAGGTATGGTAAATGCCACGTGCTGCATGTTGTGATACGTGACAGCTACATAGTTTCAAACTGACTTTCAATATAACACTGCTTGTGTCCTTGGCTTTAGATTTCTTGACGCCATCCTCAATTTTCTGCTGGTGTGGTACTATTGTACTTTAACTATCAGGGAGAGTATCCTCATCACCAATGGCTCCAGGTCAGCACCTCCTCTCATGATCATATTTTTTATTCATTATTCTGACCAACTTGTTAATTGTACAGTCCCATCTAACAGTGTTTTCTTTGCACTGAAGACATTTTTGTGAAAGATCAAATGGTAAATATGAGAGGACAGATCAGAGTTTCAGCATTTTTTACCTGGTATTTACATCTAGATATGCTAAACAACATAGAACATCACGCATTTTGTATCAAGTCACCCAGTTTTTTAAGTACTTGAGCATGATAGGTGACGAGTGGTTCTTGTCACCTGGGTGTGTCATATCATATTTACTGCTTAATCATTGAAAAGCTTTGGACATCCACTCTCAGTTTAACCTTTGGTATTCACCTGTGAAGATTGCATTTGTAGTTAGAAGGGTAGACCATCAAGAAGACTAGATTCAAGATTCAAGATTCTTTATTGTCATTTCAACCACATATAGCTGACGCAGAACATAGTGAAATGAGATGGCGTTTCTCCGGGACCTGGTGCAACATAAATATATAGACACATGACACATACTGAGAACAGTTTAGAATATATAAATACATAAAGGACAACATGTGCAACGTGGTGCAATAGTTGTAAACAATGCAAAGATCAGGTGAACATAGTGCAAAAAAACAAAATTGTGCAAAACAGCACACAAGAAGGCACAATAAAAGAAGTGATGTGCAGTAGCAGCGGTTGAGGTAGTGCAGATTGTGAGTGTGTGTGTTTGTGAGTGAGTGAGGGGGAGAGAGAAAGACAGGGTTTGTGGTGTTATGCAGTCCTGGGTTTGTGTGTGTGGGTGAGCATGAGGGGGTATTTTGTGTAGTACAGTCCTGGGTTATCGAGGAGCCTGATGGCTTGAGGGAAGAAACTGTTAGACAGTCTGGTTGTGAGGGCCCGAATGCTCCGGTACCTCTTCCTGGATGGCAGGGGTTGAAGAGTGTGTGTG
>VUQH01049439.1:0-30988 GCA_015106775.1 Etroplus canarensis | reverse complement strand
CATATTAAGGCAAATTAAAAAAAAAAAAAAAAACATGAAGCCATGACATAGCAAAACATACAAGAATTGCAGGATGTATTTTTTTTTAGCAAGCAGTTAAAAATCTTCACAGACTATTTTAGATGCAACCTATTACGGACTTGTGGAAAACATAGACAGGCCGAAATTATCATCTTCAAATGAAGAAGCATATTGCCAACACCCAAAGCAATCACTGTGACCCTCTTCAAAGCTACTACCAAATATAAATGGACATAATTACACGCAACCTGACCGCTACTTAAGGCATTCATGCAATTTGAAGGAGATGAAAAAAAGAAGGTGCTCTATATCATTGATGACTATGAAAACCATTTGCTTGTGTCACGTCACGTGTACAGTAGTTATGTGTTATTTATCAATCCAGCTGGCAAAAGTAGTAAGAAATGTATTCTTGTTGTCTGTTCAGCTTGAGTTGTGCCAAAGAGAAGTCCATGTTAAGTATCTGAGCTATTATGTGAAGTGCACCTTTTCCTGTCCATAATCTGAGTTCGTCATACAGTTTCCCCCCCTGGGATTAATAAAGCATTCTGACTCTGATTCTTGTCAGTTTTTCCACCCTGTTTGCGACATTACACGAGAACTCATCAGTGCACAGGATCCTGGGTAAAGAACTAGCAGACCAACAAATTCACTTCGGGTTGCTTTGTTCATTCAGTTGGTTAAAGTGTCACATTTTGTTAATAAATATGTATCTGATAAATGCAGATATGCCTCAAATAGATATACTCGGAATAGTAACTCTAATCCTGGCTCACCTATTGCCGCTCTGCCCAGTGAAACTGTAGAAGAAAGGAGAAACCGCCTCCATCCAAAAGTAAGGATCAACTGTTTGCATAGCTTTGCATGATATCCACTATAAGTGACAAGCCTGTATGAGAAGCTGCTCGACACAGGTACAGCGGTAGCCATCACGGTGGATGATTTCCACATTAATCAGTGGGGCCGAATTGCACGAAAATGCTGCTGAGTTGCCCCTGAGCAAGGCACTTGCTGCCGATTCTAGCAGAGGATCTGCTCAATGGCCTGCAGCAGACAGAATCTACCAAGTGTGAGTGTGAAGCTGGATGGTAGAGAAAAAATTTCCAATTTTAATGAAATGCCATTTGCACAGCCGCAGCCATTAAAACTGCATTCTCTCCTAACTGCAAAGCCTGATTAGCATGTTATGACAGAGATCTCATTTCTAACTCGTCTCAAACTACAATGATTTCATGCCAATTAGCATTCTGAAGTTATAATGTCTCATTATTTTTCTGTCTGTTGACAACGGAGAGAAACAAATCTTAGCGAGCCTGCATATCTAAAATCATGAGGAACGTGAGGGAAATTTAGAAGAGTTGTTTATTTTTTTTGGAGGTCGTGAAAGAGACAGAAAAGTAGATATGATGCTAATGGCTCCAAGAATTAAAAACTCAATAGTTTTTCCTTGTAACTTGGTTCAATAAAGTGGAAACAAAGGAAAACTAACCATTCGTCTAATTGGTTATTTTTCATGCACATCTATCTGTCAAGATCAGGCCAGATGATATTTGCCTTTTGAAAATGGGTAACCATGAAGACTTAAATGTCTGCTGTGAACCCTTACTAAGACTAACTTGGGATTCTTGACAACTTGAACGACACGCGAAGGTGAAGGAGCAGAAATGTGCCAGTAGAGGTGGAAGTACCATTAGCACCATTGAAAGGCATCTAAGATTAACAAAAAATATTGTTTTCCTTCATATTTTCTATTAAGATTTGTTGTAATTCCTGATCAGCTCTACCTAAGGAGTATAGTGGACATTTATCCATACAGTAACCGCTGGTTACATTTCACCACTTCCTAGGCAGTAGGGTTTATCCCCACAGTCAAACATGCAAGCAGCTATACAGTTAGGCTCTTAAGTTTAGCGATAATGAAACATTTTGTTGTAATTTTGCCCTTGTACACCACCACAGTGGAAATCAAACAGTCAAAATGCAGACTTTCAGCTTTAATTCAAGGGGAACTGCATTAACTATTTAGGAATTGCAGCCTTTTTTATATAGTCTCCCATTATCGGACGCTCAAAAGTAATGGGACAAATGGCCAGGTGGTGCCTGTTCCCTCATGAGTCCATGACAAAATGAGCAGATAAAAGATCTGGAGTTGAGTTCAAGTCTTGAACTTTCATTTGGTAGCTGTTCACTGAAACTATCAATATGAGGTGCAAAGAGATGTTGACACAAGTGAAGGAGGCAAGCGAAAGCTGAAAACCCTATAAATCGATCAGAAAAACTTTATGAGCGGCCAAAACAACAATCTGAAGCGTTCTTAAAAAGAAGGAATGAACCGACCAGCTCAGCAACACCAAAACGCCTGAGGATCATGGAAGACAACAAATTCTCAGATTTGGTGATCTCCAGGAAGTAGGTGTATCGTTGTCAATGTCTACAGTAAGAGATGCTTTCTTGAATTTAAATACAGTGGGTGTCCACAAGGTGCAGAAAATTGGTTAAAGTGAAGAACAGGAAGGGCAGTTTAGATGTTGCCAGAAAACATGTAAAAGAGTCTGCCCTGCTCTGTGGAAAAAAAAAAAATCTTTGGACAGATGAAACCAAGATGAACTTGTGCCAGAATGAACAGCTCACGATCTGAGGCACACCACATCATCTGTCAAACATGTTGGAGGGAATGTTATAACATGTATGGCTGCCAGTGGAGCTTGGTCGCTAGTGTTTATTGATGATGTGACTGCTGACAGAAGCAGCAGGATGAGTTCTGAAGTGCGCGGGGCTATGCTCTCTGCTCAGACTCAGCCAAATGCTGTCAAACTGATGAGACAGTGCACAGTACAAATCGATAATGACCCAAAGGATACTGCAAAAGCGACCCAAGAGTTTCTCAAGGCAAAGAAATATTCTTAATCGGCTAAGTCAATCACCTTATCTCAACCTAATAGAGCAGCTTTTTAGTTACTGGAGACAAAAACTGAAGGCAGAGAGACGCACAGACAAGCAGGGACTGGAGGCGGCTGCTGTGAAGGCCTCGCAGAGCATCTCAAAGGAGGAACCACAACATTGGTGATCCATGGGTTACAAACTTCAGGCAGTCACTGACTGCAAAGGGCTTTCATTCAGATGTTCAAACTTGTGTTAGCTAGTCCCATTACTTTTGAGAGCATCTGCAAATTGGGGACCATATATAAATATGGTAGTTATTCCTGAACAGTTATTACAGTACTTTTGTCAAACCCCTTGAATTAAAGCTGAAAGTCCGTGCTTTGATCACATTTTGACTAAATGATTTTAAATCCACTGTGGCGGTGTAGTACAGAGGCAAAAAAAAAACCAAAAGACACATCGCAAAATGTATAAACCGAACTGTTTTTGCTGAATTCTTAGCTCACGCTGGTTATTCTTTTGGTCTGTGGACTTTCTGGACCAGCACTATTAACAGCACAGACACTCTGACATTCAATCAGGGCCAGTGTGACACCTGAAAGCAGCCTTCAATAAAAGGGGAGGGGCTGTTTCTCACATTTGCAGGGGTCGTACTTCTAATTGTTTACACGGGGAACGAAAGAATTTGCCTCCTCTGCTCTCCACAGCTGAACAACCAGCAAAACCAGTAAAGTGAGGTCAAATATTGGGAGTGCCAGTTTTAATGCACTATAGAAACGACTGCATGCAGATTTCCTCTAACTGGGATCCTCTCCGCCCTTTTGATAAATCCCGCCCCCATCAATCGAACTATTTTCATCCCTCACACGGATTGCATGTTGGATTTATGTGCTATGATCCTGGCGTGGGCAGAAGACACTTTGCAGTAGCATCAAAAACAATACAAATCAGATCAGACAGATGGTGTGTTTAGGAATTCATCCGCAGCGCTGATGATAAACTGCAGAATCCTCACTTTGAGCCTAACTATTTTACTTTTTGGCATGTTTGCTACTACTACCGTTGACTATCTAATAATAAAACAAGGCAAAAAAAAGTAATTCAGCTGTTACTTCAACAGAAGGCTTGAGTTCACAACCTCTTATTCACATCTGGCTGGTGAATGTTCACCCCCTCACATCAGCCCACTCTCTGCCACCTGTCCATTCATCCCCACACTGTGGACGACGTAAAAGAGCAGACATGATATAAATCTGTTTATCTTCGAACAAAGCTTTCATGATGGCTGCCCTACATCTGTGTTCTTATTACTGCCTCATGATTCTTTGTGCGCGTGCGTCAGGGAATGAGGGAGGAGGGACAGCGTCCGAATCTCAAAAGACCTGGACTTCTGACGAACCAGCTGATCTGCCTTCTGTGAAGAAAAGGTCTTTGGGAGCCTTCAGGGTTGGCACCACGAGAGGCCGTCATACTTCACGCTTATGCGTGAGGGGAACGTGTCACTTCTCGCACATGTGTTACGTTAGCACTCCAGAGCATAAAACTGCTCCTTCGCATGCAGATTTAGAAAACTGATATCACAGAAAGTACAGTATTCCATTTTTTATTACTTGCCAGCTTTCTGAGGCGAAGCTGCTGCTCGCTGGTTAAGACGGCCGTGTGTGGCACTGGGGCTGTGGGATTACATGTCACTGTGCTGAGTGGACTTTTGCGTGAACTAAACTCTGTGTTATTTCCCCAAAGCCTTCTCATCACCCCAGCTTTACCCAAAGTGCATTCTGCCATCCCTGATTCATGCAGAGGAATGGAACAAAAAAACAAAAAAAAAACAACCTTCATTCATCAACGTCATTAATAAGGTACAATATTCTGGTACCCGAGCGGTGCATAGACACAAGGAGGGTTCAAACAAAACAAGCATTTAAGGGTTTACCAGACAACAAACTCAGGCCAGGGACGTTTCTGTAATCAAAAATAGAAATTAGTATAAGAAGCAAAATCAATGATTAATATAAAAAAACCTACCAGAAATTTCCCTCCCTGTTTTAACAGATGCTGCTTCCTCACATCTGAGTGTCTTTGCTTATCGAGGGTGAGGTGGGAGCAGAGCATTTTATCTCACAGGCAAAAGAAACAAAACCAAAACCTCCGTCCTTATTCTTTGACTTTTCAATTTAGAAAGAATCCATGCACAATCCATCTGCCGGTAAACCCTTTGAGTTATTCAATGTTTATAGTGCTACCAGTATGCAAACCCTGAATGTCCACATAGTAAATTATCAATGAAAAATATTCATATGTACAGTGTAGCTCAATAAAATGTCTCTTTGAATCTGATCTGCATGCAGTCAACTGCATAATATACAGGCAATAAGTATGTTCAGTCGTTGTTTCTTTGGCAGGCCAGAATCCAGCTGGACATGCATAGAGAGGTATGTACAATCAACCAAAAAGAGAGTCCAGGTCAGTGCAGAGTGTGGACTCTTATATGACCTGGAGACAAAAATCAGTGTGCAAACAAGAAGCCAGTTTTGTTTTTGTTTTTTTTTATTTTATTGGGAACTGAGACCAGTGGTGTGAGTGGATCCAACGCTATGCCCAAAAACGAGTGTAACCAGGAACTGATAGTCCTAGTCCAGTACGCACTCTACACCACTGGTTCAGCTCTCTTCAGAGCCCCTCGTCCTTCTCCGAATCTGGAGAAACAGGCCTGGAGACTGTAAAAATGTCCTGCCTTTGTATTTTGGTTTTGGGTGTGGTGGAGGCAGACGTGGCCCCCGTGGACGGCCGCCTCTTTTCTGACAGCAGTTTGATAATTTCAGCTACCTGACTCTCCAGGGCGCCCAGACGGCCTCCCAGAGTCTGGATGTCCCCCCGGAGCTCCAGGCGGGTCTCGTGCAGTGCGGCCTGCAGGGCCTGCTCCGGTATGGGGCAGAAAGGGTGAGGGGACCCCACTCCTCCGGGAAGAGGGCTGTGAAGGAGTGGGGTAACTGCCGCCGGGGTCCGCGGCTCCCCCGCCCGGTCGATGCGCAGCTCGCTCTTAGTGATGCCACTGTCGCAGGAGTCTGTCTTGCGGAGGGGGTTGCTGCCGGAGACCCCACCTTCCTCTACATCCCCGCTCCCTCCTGCTTCCCGACCTTGACCGTCCTGAGAGAGCATCTCCACGGAAACAGCCTTGACATTGTTGTTAAGACCCTCCTTTTTGGCCTCCACTGGAGCCATGTTGTTTTTCAGGCGCATCCAACCGCTGGCCTTGGCAGCCGGCTTTCCCAGCGCAGGGCTGGTGCTAACTTTGAGCCTGACAGCTTGCTCGCCTCCCCCTCCAGCAGAACTGGGCTGCAGCTCCATGATGTCACAGTTGTTCTGCTTTGCAGGTGGCTCGCTGGGATGGCTGTAAGCCAGCGAGCTCTGCATGGGTGTGACCTGAGAAACGGTCAGCACGCTGCTGCTGGGAGGAGCCCCGTTCTGCATGGAGGTGAGGGGCCGCTGCAGGCTGAGTGGCAGCGAGTGCTGCAGACTGGAGTGGCCCAGCTGCAGGGAGTGGGGGTGCAGATGCTGGTGCTGCTGTTGCTCCACCTGCAGCTGGTTCTTCTCCAGGTCCAGTTGTGAGGCAGCTGCAGCCCCCTGGTTGCGGAGCTCCTTCTGCTGCTTGAACTTCTGAAAAAGTTTCCGGACCGGATGATCCTGTGGGATGGTGAGCTGCACCTCGTTCTTCGCTCGCTGCCTCTCCTCTTCCTCCTTCTTCACCTCACTGATCTTGCGGAAGATTATCTGCAGGGAAAACATACAGAAATGAGCAACATGCTGCTAATCAGAGCACCTATCATCTCATATGAATGCTATGAATAGTAAGCCTGTCTGCTCTGTGCCTTGCACATTTATCATGTGGAGATAAAAGTCTTTTTTTACAGCAAGAAAAAAAAAGGAAGATTTATTATTATGGAAATCTGTCAGTCTGCTTTAACATTTTCACTTGAGTACATTCACATGTCACATCCTTTCTGCAGCGCACTCAGGTACCACAAAGTGTAGCTGACTTCTGGAGATCCATGTTAAATTATCCATCAGTGCTCCTACACCTCCCCCTGCATTATTCAGCCTGGCGCCAGGCTCTCTTTTGGCTCCTCTTACACCCTAATTACATTGGGAATGACAGAAATCCCTGCCAGGCAGGCAACCAGCCATCCAACTGACTATTTAAGTGTTATTCTTGGTTAAAATGATAGTGCTCCCAACGGACGCCGCGCTCAGCGGATGTTTAAGTTAAAGATGTCGGCCTTAATTGACCCGGCCAACCACATCCACCTCATTCCATCCATCCTTACTCCCTGCTCATCCAACCTGATCCCAAGAGCCGCCTGAGTCAATCTGAGTGCAGTCTGCTCTGAGACGCAGAGAAGATATGAGGACAGTAGATGAAATGAACTATCCAGCTACCTAGAGGGATGAGCTGAATGATTTCACTTCTAATTAAATTAATTTTGGCGTGTAGTGGATGGTTTGATGAAAAGTAAATAGCAAGGTATCACCAGTGGGTTTCTTTTCCTTGTCTTCTGACAAAAACAATGACTATACTGTTTGTGGGTGCAAATCAGGAGAAGAACCTGTCATAATTGAGCTGATGACGCTGATGTGATCAGATCAAATATGATAAACCATCAGCTCGTACCAAATGAAGCAGTAAATGCTCCTTATTAAGTTGACATGAATTACAGTGTTTATACAAAGTATATCTAAACAAGGTAATGAAAATACTTCATCTGTTAATGTGAAAAGGCTGAATGGAAACAAAGCATCAGATGTAATGAGACCAAGTGTCAACTGAAGTTAAAGTGCTGAAAGGAATTAGTGTCAGATAACTGTCAAGTAAAACAGAGGCTTCTTTCATCCAAGCCCAATCTAACTTTCCCAGTAGACTGAACAAATACACACACACACACACACACAAACACATATATATATTTGTTTATTTATTTATTTGCATTTATTTATATAGATCAAATGTGTCACTCATGCTTCTGCCTGTTCAGTCATTTTACAGGCTGAAAAAAGGTGAAAACCGTGTTATCTCTGGAAGGCCCACAGGAGCAATCTCACACAGAGCATGCTGTTTAAGCTGCTTTGGAGCAGTTGCTGCATATCTGCAAGCCCCTTTGCAACCCAAAGTTTCCACCCCAGCCCTGCCTTTTGATGCTGTTTCTTCACTTAAGCAATGTCACAATTGCTGTCTCTGAGTGCTCTTTGTTTCTGCACTGGTGGTCTCGCTGTTGCTCTTCATCACAGCCTTGTGTTTCTGAGGGCAGCTTGGAAGCTTTGTCACATATCCCATCTTCCAAAGAAGCTCCCAGTGCCCAGTATTCGGCTAAATCCTATCGTGTCTTGTGCGATTTTGTTGGTTCAGGCAGGTCACAGGAGCAATCTTAGCAGATAAGCCCTTCTACAAGCCCTTTTGGCAAATCTAACATAGAGCATCCTCTTCAAGCTTCTTTAGCATGCCCACAGCTGCTGCATATCTGCAAGCCCCTTTGCAACCCACAGTTTCCACCCCAGTGCCTCCTTTTAATGGTGTGTCCAAGGAAAGCATTGTCACATTTGCTGTCTTTGGTCTCTGTCTGCTGGTGGTCTCATTGCAGTTCTGCATGTAAATGAGTGGAGCATGGGAAGGTCCAATAACAGAGACCTGACGCCGAATATAAAGTACTGCAGATGAAAGTACCAATTTTAAATAACCACCGACTGTATTGGTCCTGACTGAAACCAAGTTGCTGAGTTGGCCAACTGTCAAATCACAGCCTTCTGGGCTTCCTTGAGGGAAGCTTGGAAGCTTTGTCACATATCTCATCATCTAAACAAACTCCCAGTGTCCAGCGTTGAGCTAAATCCTATCAGGGCTTGGATAATTTTGGAATGATTTTGTCCATTTTACTGGTAATAAGGACATAAACTGCCCAGTGGACAGCTCTTCTCCCCACTCTTAAGAAAGGGTGACATACACATGAGAAAACCTTGGAGAACAGTTGACAGCTTCCCACACAGCAACCCTGTAAATGCCTTATGATTTCTCACATTGTTACACACACACACTCAATAATATTCTTTGCTCAAGTGTCATAAAGTTTTAACACTGCCCAGTTCTGCACTGAGCAAATGTAGTGTCTATGTGGATCAAACAGTCTGCATTCAAGGTTCACTTACTTATTCTTAATTAAACCAAGCAAAGTGTTAGCTCAGGAAGGCCACAAAGTTGAACTCCGGCACAATCCCAGGAGATCTGCTGATCTGAATACCATCGCATATCAGACATTGAATTGGCAAACTTCACACAAGCTGCTTTAGACTGCCCGCAGTTGTGATCTGCAAGCCGCTTTGCAACCCAACTTCGTGTTAGATCAGTATTTTGCTTCTGACTTAATCAATGTAATATATATGTTTCAATGCCTGCTCTGTTCAACACTGGGGGTCATGTTGCTGCTCTGGATAGGGAGCCCCCTGACGCTGTAGATGGAAATAACAATCATCTTTTGACTATAGTGGCCCCGACTGAACTGGTTTGTTCATTTACAGCTACAGTGGCTGTTCCATCGTGCCACGCACGTTTCCACATTGGCTTAATAACTGAGCTTGACAGTTTGTTCTTGACCTGTGAAACAGGATTTGACAAAACAATCTCCACCAAATTTCCACTTATGGGACATAAATTAATGCTGTCACAGGAGCTCAAATCTGGAAAATAAAGCATCAGATCATTCGCTTTTACTTTTTTACTGCAGAAATCTGCATTTCTTTTCTACGTTGTCATTAATATTTGATTTTTACACACTCTTGTCGCTGACTCATCAACCTTGAGGCAGGGATCATCTGTGAAGCATTATGATGCTGCAGATTTGTTCACACCAGAACCTGCCTTACCAAGAATCTACATTGCAGGCCAGTCCTGAACTCACAGCATCCATCTAGCACCACCATGGTCTGTGCATTCAGGATGTTTTGAACTGGCCATAGATACAAAGTGACAAAATGCAGCACCATCAGATTGAAGAACTCATTTGTCCCTGTTGCTTTTGGCCTTTTGAATAGGAGTATGTAAATCTATGCTGTGCTAATTGTTGGTAATGACTATATATATATTGCCTTGATATGGATCTAGACAAATCCACTTAAGGTAAAAATGTTTCAGCTCAAGGTAAAAATTCAAATCTATTCTAAACCTGCATGAATAACTTTAACAACTCAAATGCCACAATTTGAACCTGTGCCTCACAAATACTCTTATCGATTTAGACTACAGTTTGTAAATGTAAAAAGCAGTTGTATTTCCACATATCCACACCCATCAGTGAGTTCCACCCTTACTTATCCTTGCAGTATGTTTAAACAATAGGTGCAATAAAAAAGGAGTTGGCTAAGAGCCATGCTGCTGCCGCTGCTGCTGCTGCTTTTCTCAACTGAAAAGAGAGTTTATGATAATTCCTGCCTTTGGTATCACGCTTTGCAGCTGATTTTACTCAGTGATTAGGCAAGGGAGTACTTAAAGTCAGAGGGAAAAGAGCTTCAGGGCCACAGTGCCATTTTGCATTTGAGCTGTGCGTTTGGGCATCTACTTTTTGTGGGCAGTGTGATTTTTTTCACTTACTATTGTTTTGGCCACATGTTAGGTTTTAGTGGCGATAGCAGCTTGTCTATTCTTTCAGTGTAGTATCGCCCACCAAGACTCACAGTCCTAGTTTTTGGCTGGCCCTAACCTAGATTAGGACATTTATACACCATAAATACACTTAAAGATCTATAAGATGATCACTGTGTGCAAGGAGGAGTAGTACTACTTGCGGAAATTGAAAAGTCCCCTTTAAATAACAAATGACACTGACCTTAACCCCAAATTGGGGGAACACCAATTTATTGTTTGTCCTCGTAGTGTAGTGGGTTAAACATTTACTTTACAAGTCAAAGGTTCCTGGTTTGATTCTAGGTGGGGACACAAGCCCCTCTCACCATGGAGGGTTGCGTCAGGAAGGGCATCCGGTGTAAAACCTTTGCAGAATTACTGATGCAGATTAAATCGCTGTATACCTCAAGGTATGTTTTTTGGTCCCTCAAGGGAAAATTTCTCTTATGCACCTAGCCTCTGCATCGCATAACACAACAACACAATCACACCACGTCATCATCAACATATAGCCACACAAGAATCCATTGCATAAACAACATCCAGAAAATAACATCAAAGACATGCATTAAAATCAATTAAAAAGTGCCAGATAGTGTAAAAATACTATAACATTTATAAAATGCTGCTGTCTTTGATACTATTCAAAAACTTAATGGAGGACGGGATAAATTAATATTTTGTTTCAGTTTGCATTTGGGCATCCTGAACCGCCTCCTAAGGGCAGCTTCTCAAATTCTGGATTCAGGATGTATTTTGGATCACTCAGGATTTTCAGAGCTTCCCTTTATCATACAAGGACTGCAGATAATAGGTGATCGGTGTGTGTAAGTTTCACCAAAATCTGCTCAATACTGTAGGAGGAGTAGCAACACTTGTAAAAATGGAAAAGTCATCGTAAAACGGCAAACATGACTTTGACCTTGATCGCAAGTTGGGTGAAGACGGATTAGGTGATAAGTACATCCTTGATCCACAAAAGTCTGATCAATATTTCAGTATGACTGGTGAATCTTGGACAGATGGCCATGGCATAAGCTCATCGGTCCTTCGAATGAGCTAAAACATTTAATAGTTTATCTCTTGGTAGGAACGGTAATAAATGAAAACTGCCAACTTTCCAGGAAAAAACTAAACTAACTTTTTTGACATAAGTCGTACATTCGTCAAGGGGGAACTTTGGGATTCTCTGAGATCTGAGATGTAAATTTTGAAGAAAGGCAATCATATTAGTGTCTTTTTTTGGCTTCACTTTGGTGGAATGTTGAATTAAATCATGACACCACATTGACACTTGCCAGTATCGTGCCTGCATTGGCTGAACTATAATTTAAAATTGGATGGAATAAGAAAGAAATGGTTTTAATCTCAGTTTTTCAAGTTTTCAATGCATTTGTAGAATATTAACCCCTAAACTGTTCCCATGTTTTTGACCTAGACTAGCCTTAATAAGCCCTCATGGCAATTTGCCCAGATCCACCAGTACAAACACTTTGCCTGCTAGATTTTTTAAAAAGAAAATTGGTTGGAATTACATTAATGACTGGCAGCTCTGTGCACCTCAAGATGATGGCTTTGACCATGTAGCAGCAGAGGGACCTGACTCACTTCTCACCTTTCAGCCTCATTTCTGACCCAATTATTCAGGCCTTCTGTCTCCTTGACAGCCAGCACTCACATATGAAGCGTTCGGCGGCTGAAGTGGCTGTCCACCGTGACACATGTACAGAATAACTAGCATTTATGGGGAACACTGCTGAATGGCTCCCTCGCAGCGTCAGTCAGAAGTGAGAAGTCAGAAGAAAAGGGAAGACAGATAAATGGCTTCTTATGAGCCACTGGGCTGAACAGCTGTCACATTAATGCAGGGATTACTGTGAAGCCAGAGGTTCCAGTGTGATTACTATAAAGAATAGAAAAAGTGGAGAGTGAGAGTTGCTGTGCTTGGCACTTGGCAATCTTGGCAGTTTGGTTTTTGGATGTAATGCAGGAAAAGTCTGGGATGACATTAAGGCTAAAAAGATGAATCCTATTATACCACTTATATGTAAGACCTTTGAATACATTAAACCTTTTAGCTCACTGTTTGAACAGACTCTGAAATTGTAGTTATGCAATTCATATTAATCAAAAATGTTTGTTCGTGTCTAGCAGTGAAAGGACTTTGATTTGATTTCCTCCATTGGCGAGCAGCTCTTTAACAAGCTCTTTAAAAGCTAGCTAGTTTCACCAGCAGCACATTTCAATTAATGATTCTTTTCCAAATGGTGCTCCCCTTTTCATATTTTCCACCCCTCCACCCAGCTTCTCTTTTGTGTTTCATTTGTAAAAGTAAATTGAGTGGCCCACATGAGACAAAAAAGTAAAACGGTCGCTTCCAAAAAAGCATCTTGTGCTACAGCCCACAGTGCCCTGATTTTGTTTAACAGCGACAACAAAGGGAAAACTCTAAACTTTAAGCTGATGATCAGGATGAGATGTCTTTTGACCACCTTATTAACACAAAAGTTGTGTTAATCTTAACTGCTTTCGTCGTTTCTCGCTTTCATTTCTGCCTGTGTAACTTTGCCTTGACATGGAAGCCGCTATGAGGCTGCTTTAAACAGTTTTTCATGGCTTTTAAAGAAATCTGTCAATACCTGAAGTCCTTTTTCTCTACGTTGACTTGACTTACCAACCTGTGCAACCACATGCTTCAAGCTGCCCTGGCTTAATAACTGAATACACAGTATCTCTGGTGCCGTTGTACTGTATTTAGTTTGTGCTGATTCTGCTCCAAGTCTCAAAAATGCCCACCTCCTGTTTTGTTGTAAGCACTGTGCAGAAGTCTTGAGCCACCCCTCATTTCTTTATATTTTGCCTCCAAGATGCCAGACTGTTGTAACGTTTTTAAAGCGATCTTGAGCAGTCATTCTCCAGGCTTCCTGAAGGCCTTTCAAGTATTTGCTTTGCACATGCTGGCTGCTTCTTTACACATATTCAGTCCTGTACACGAGCATTTGCTAAAGACTGTTTTTGGGGGTTTTTTTGCCACAGGTCACATAACCTATGAATCATTCAAACATAAAAGACACCTAATGCAAGGGATGAACCAGTGTTGTGTGTACACGTGATAATCAACTTAGCAAAGAAACAATTTTATGTTGTATGATTACTACTTTGTTACTAGCAGCCTGACACAAAATCACATTTGTTCCCATTTCTTTACTTGAATCTATGAAAAATGTCAAAGATGACGCAGTTTGACAGGCATAACGTAGTAGTTTTGCACCAACAAGGTCATTCCCAAAGAGCTGAAAAGTTTGCATAGTTGGGCATGGTGCGCAGAGTGTCCTTATAAAATTTGAGGAAACTGGACAAGTGGAAGACAAAAGAAGACGTGGCAGGTCATAAAAGAACTATCTATAGCAGGTGAATAGCATCTGAATGTCACAGCACTATGAACTTGGAAATAATCCAGTAAAGACCTGACACAGGACCTGAGAGATGCATCCGGCCCTTCGGTTTGTTTAAGTCTCATCAGAAATGGTCTCAGTGGAAGGGTGGCTGTCAAGAAGCCAGTCTTCAGGGAGGGAAACAGAGAGAAAAGGCTGAATTATGAGTAATTACGCAAGAAGTGGACTGAGAATCAGTGGCAACAGGTCTTATGTAAAGATGAATCCAAATTTGAAACTTTTGGTTCAAATTATCGTCATAATCTGTGGAGGAGATCAGGAGAGAGGTACAACAGTGAGTGTCTACAGTTGTCAGTAGTACATGGTGGAGGCTTAGTCATGATTTGGGTCTGCATTTTAGCCAGTGGTGTTGGGGATCCAAACACACTGCCAATGCAGTGGAAGCCTACCTGGATAGAAAAACAGTGTGGGATCATCTTGACAGAGAACTGAACCAAAGGCAGCCAACGGCTAAAAAAGCTTTGAAATGTTTTTAAAGAAGCCTAAAGAACTATTTCTGAAGAGTACTTAAAAAGTCAAGAGATACCAAATACTGACTTTCAAGCTCATTAGAACTGTACAGACTCTGTTTTTGCCTTATGTGCTGCATTTTCATTTAAGTTTGGACAAATCATTGCACCTATTTCCCATTTTCCTAGCAAAATATAAAGAAATGATGGGTGGCTAATGACTTTTGCAAATTAATAGAGGCACTACAAGTAATACTGGCTAAGCAAACCCTTTAGCTTTAAAGCTGCTCCCACAAGAAATTTATTTTTTGGTAGATAATATAATTAAAGTGGCTCTAACTTTGTGTGAACAGCACAATCAGTGGAAATGCTTTAAGGTCGGCATTTAAATTTTAACCTGAAATGAATTTGTGCCAGTAGCTCAGTACAGCCGCAGTATTGCTGGCATTGCTTTACTGTGGGTGAACAAAAACAAAGAAATCCCAGACAAAACATAACCATGTTTATGCTGGGATGGGAACAGTGGATATGGGACAGCTGTGTCATTTTGCTTTTGCTGAGCAAAAGAAATGTGCTTCTTTAAAAAGGTGTTTTAATGAAAAAAATATATGTGTGTGTGCGTGTGCCTGTGTGCTGGACAGATTACAGCAGAAGGTCACCAATCTTGGCCCTGCAAACGTACTCTCAAGTCCATTTTCTCCTTATTGACTAATTGATTGATCAGCTAATGTTTCAGCACCAGTCGAAAGGTCAGTAGGCTGACTAAAATTGCATGTTGAAATGTTCTGATGTTACCACCTTTCCACAGGATAATCACTTTGGTGGCAATTATCTAAGAGCTGATGTCCATTAAGTCAGTGTGGTCCTTTCATAGTTCACCCACACTACTCTGAAACCACTGCTGTTTTCTCCTGAGAGCTCCACATGCCAATTTGTGAAAGCAAAGAATGAGAAATGATAAGGGCACTCAGAAACTACATCCTCCACTTCGGCTGTCTTGTATGCTTCTAGCAATCTAGAGCTGCAGTAAAATTTATTAAGTTCTTCCTGTGGACATGGTCCATCCCGCCACCAAGCTTCATGAAATTTGCCTTGGTAATTTTTGCATAATTTTGCTGAAAGTCAAACAGATGGTGCTGACAAATACCCTCTTTTTTGGCTCCACCTTCGTAGGGGAATTAAGTAGCAGCTATAGGTGCTATCCCAGGCAGGAAGATCATCAGACCTTTGATCACATACAACAAACAAGCCCTCACTAAGGAAGAGGTCTTAAAACACTATGTTTCAATATACTGTATCATTTTGATAATGACAGTAGGTCTGCATCTCTGATCTGATCATAAGCTATGGAGCCCTCTGCTACTTCAGCTCCTCCCTTTTTCCACAAGGGGTCGCCACAGGAGAGGAACCCATACATTCGACTTGGCTCAGATTTTACGCTGAACGCGCTTCCTCACGCAACCCTTCCATTTCTCCAGGCTTGGGCCCAGCAGTGGGAGCACACTGGCTTGTGTCTCCTCCTGGGTGCGAACCGGGGACCTTTTTGCATGTGAAGCGAATGTGTAAACCACTACACTACTGGAGCACACCATAAGCTACTGAACACAATAACCCAAATTTAATCCAAATGTCGTTGAAGGCCCAAATCCTATTGTGGCTCAGGTTCTGGAACTAGGAGGCAAAAACCTCAGAGAGTGTGAGTAAAAATGATGTGAATATATCTGAGGTGCAAACAAGTGCTTGAAAAGAACAGAGAGTAACAGCAATGCCCTGTCGTCTCCTTTTTTGTTCCCCAAAATAGAAACAGATGACTTCCATTGTGAATTTTAGGAATTTACAGTGAGTATCTGCGAAATTTCTAAGTCCTTCAGTGGTTATGATCCCCCTCTTATTTTTTATTTTTTTTGCATAAATCCCCAAAAACCCAAAACCTACATCTCAGACTTTACAAACCTCAGCATATTAGATATTAAAGGTCATGACAATAGAATCAGAAAAAGACTGAGCTGTATGGCTTGTTTGGAAGGGTAGAAAGTTGAAAACCTCTTTAAAAAGAACATGGTAGCACAGCTTAGGTTTGCAAACTTGCATCTCAACAAACCTCTTCCGAAACCAGACATCTGGAACAACGTCCTTTGGACAAACGAGACCAAAGTGAAGATGCATGACTGTAAAGCATAGCACCACATTCAGAGAAAACACAGCATATCAGCACGAACACCTCATACCAACTGTCAGGCACAGAGGAGGGGCGATGGTTTGGGCCTGTTTTGCAGCCACAGGACCCGGGCACCTCGCATTCACTGAGGTGGCCATGACCTTCTCTGTACCCCAAAGTATTCTAGAATCAAATGTGAGGCCACCTGTCTGACAGCTAAGGCTCGACTGACACTGACCCTAAGGACACCACCAAATCTACAACAGAATGGCTAAAAAAAGAAAAGAATCAAGATGTTGCAATGGCCCAGTCAAAGTCCAGACCTCAACCTGACCGAAATGCGGTGGTGGGACCTTAAGAGAGCTGTGCATAAAAGAATGCCCACAAACCATTGAACTGAAGCAACAGTGTGAAGAAGAGTGGACCAAAATTCCTCCACAATGATGTGAGAGACTGATAAAGTCAAACAGAAAATGATTACTTCAAGTTATGGCTGTTAAAGATGGTTCTACAAGCTATTGACTCATGGAGTTTACTTCCTTCTTTTACAGAACTGTACACTGTCCTGTGAAAACTGTTTTTCACGTGATTATTTAGTCAGACTACAGTGAGTGTGCAATCATTCCACATCAAACAAATATATCAAAGACGCCCCCTTCAGTTTGACATTGAGGCAGCAGGGGGTCTGCAAAAAGGAACATCTCCCAGCTGGGTTGCTTCAATTTTTAATTTTTATGGTCACAGAACTGGCATCATTAGAACTTGAAATTCTCACTGATCTATCTTGACACCGTTTGCATGAAGTCTAAAAACAACATCATATGGATAATAAAAAACTGTTCTTGTACTTTGAATTTTAAGAAGAACCCCCACCTTACTCTGTTGAACCCTCTGTTAATGTTACTGCAAAGCAACATGGGCTCTTTACTCTGAAAACATCTGAACCACAGTGATTTAGTCACAGTAAGATGCTAGAGTAACTGGTTTATTAAGTCAACTTATATCTTATTAATTAGGTTTGTAATTGGATTAAAACATAGTTTGCACATATATTACTATAAAGAAGAACTGAGGAATTAGCTTCTCACTTTTATTCCAGGCATAGGCAGTAATTAAGGGCTGATTTACACCTGGGCAAGCAGGTGAAAGTAAGCCGGTAAGACAGAAAAGCAAAGGTTCAGTAGATGCGAGGACTCTGTGCTAACTGTCTAATTACGGCATGCACTGGTGTGGAGGGAGACAGGAGATTTAGTTCATTTCTTCCAGGCTGGTGGGTGAACTCTTTTAGACCATTTGTTTAGAAGATTGGGAAAGGAAGCGGATGCGTTTGCATTTACACGCTGCCATTTCCTGAATAGGTTAAAGCCTGTGAAACACTGTAATAATAACTACAGATACTGTATATATAGAATATGCATTTAGTTTGTATGAGGAAAACTGTTAAAAGTAAGAACTGAAAACCACGTTATGTTTACATTTACTAAAACCTACTACAGTGATATATGAATGTTGAATTGACTTGTACACGAGAGCAGAGGTGAGAGGACTGTGAGTGATTATTATGGCACAGATCCAGCATGTTCCTCGATTTACATCAGGAGCCAAATCGATGCATACGTCTTGTGAAACGTTTCTTTTTTTTTTTTTTTTTCCTAGAGAGGAGGAAGCGGCTTGGTATTGACTTAAATCATGCTTGACAAATTAAATACAAAATTGGGCAAAAGTGCAAAAACAGAAGTGTTTTACATTGCACCCTGGCTACAACAAGCATTGTAATAGACAAAAATTTAAAGGCTTACGTGACAGTACAGAGGACTATTACCAAAACAAGAACAGATTTTGCGACTCTGGACAACCGCGATGCAGACAAACATGGTTCATGTTACACAGGGATCTACAACCCTAATTCCAAAAGGTTGGTACACTGCATAAAATATAAACACAACACAGTGGTTGGCAAATCTCATAAATCAATATTTTATTCACAAAAGAACACAGAAAACAAATCAGATGTTGAAAGTCAGACATTTTACTATTTCATGAAAAATGCCAGCTCATCTTGAATTTGATGGCAGCAACTTGTCTCCACATTGGGACAAAGGCAACAAAATGCTGGAAAAGTAAGCAGTACTAAAAAGAAACAGCTGGAGGAATGTGTTGTGACTATTGAAGTTAAATGGCAACAGGCCAATGATGTGATTGGGTATAAAAAGAGCACCTCAGAGAGGCAGAGTCTCTTAGAAATAAAGCTGGGCAGAGGTTTAGCAATCTGCAAGAAACTGCCTACAACTTGTGGGGCAATTTCCGAATAATGTTCCTCATTGTTAAATTGCAAAGACTTGAAGATTCTTTAAGGGACATAGTATTGGATGCTGGTGATCTTCAGGCCCTCAGGCGGCACTGCATTGCAAACAAACATGATTCTGTCGTGGGAAATTGCTGCATGTGCTAGAGGAACACGGGCCGTGGCATCCACAAATGCAGGTTAAAGCAGGGTTATGTGAGCCAAAGCTTCTTTAAAATGAACCGAGGCAAAGTAGAAAACTTTTCTGAGGTCAGACAAAGGGAAATTTGTAGTATTACTGACATGAGCAATTGCAGTTTCATATCTTTGCTTTTGTTCTTACGGGGTGGCTGTGGATCAGGAAGTAGAGCGGGTCATCTTCTAACTGGAGGGCTGGTGGTTCGAGCCCTGGCTACTCCATTCCACATGCCAAAACTGTCCTTGGGGGAGACAGTAAACCCCAAACTGCTTTTGATGAATCTATAGGAATGTGTGTGTGATAGCTAAATGCTAAAGGCATAGCATAAAGCACTGTGTGAACGAGGATTGTAGTAAAAGCACCTTGAGTACTCAGAGTAAAAAAATGCTATCTAAGTACCAGTCCAGTTGCCATTCTTTTGGAAAGTGATCTAAATATTTGTGTCTTGAAAGTGATCATAAACTGACAGGTTCGAGGGACTGCAAGCCTCTTTGCATCCCACCTCCACCCCAGCCTCTCCTTTCATTCTGGATCTGACCTGATGCTATATCTGCTGCTGCTCTCCATGCTCCAGCTTTCCACATATGCACATGGAAGGGTGTGGGCCATCTCGCAAAATACTACCAAATGTGAATTACCGCAACAAAAGGAAATGATGATCTTCTTTTGACTGTGTCCCCCGTAATGTAGTGGTTTACACGTTTGCCTTGCAAGCAAAAGGTCCCTGGTGGGGACACAAGCCCCTCTCACCATGGAGGGTTGTGTCAGGTGGGGCATCCAGTGTAAAGCCTCCGCTGTGGCAACCCCTCGAGGAGAATACAAGGGAGCAACCAAATGTCTGCTTTTCAACATTCTTAAACATATCAAATGTATCTAATACTGTATGGATCCAAATAAAAGTCAGTTTAAATAAACTGGACGGGCCCATCGGGCTGAATATGAATATACCTGAACCATGAGTCCAGTTTCAATGCTTGTCAGGTCAACATCAAGCTGGGGCATCTTGAGAAGTCATGTCTGGTTGGACGCATGCACGTGCTTGTGTTGTCTGCTCGCTCAGATAGAGACAGCTGTGTGTGCAGAGGTGCGCTAAGCATCGTGGCACTGAAAACCCATTTCTGACTTCAAAGTTATGAAGATGGCTCAAATAGAAAGTGTATTTCATGACTAATAAGGCTTCGGAAAGAGAGCACAGAGAGAGTGAGAGCGAGAGTCGGAACAAATGCAACATTATGTTTACGAGCTTCCCAAATGTACGTCGGGCCTGTTTAAATATTCAAGACCAGAGCAGAGCAGAAGGAGAGTGTCAGGATTTATTTAGGGCTTCACAGAGATGCTGGTTGGGCTGAGTAATGTCTTCATTTTACTCAGGTCATGATATTCTGACTGGAGGGGAGGAATGAAACAGAAAACACTGCACACTGAGGAGGGAATGTGAAGAGAAGAGGAAATATGACTTAATATTAAATGCATGTGTATCATATTTAAAACTTATATATGCCGAGAATAAAACACAGTGTGCTAATGTTATGCACGCTAATGCTTCTTTGTGCAATTTGCTCTGGTAAGGAACCACGCTGAATATGAAAGGATAACAGGAATTTATGAAGAGACAACGGAGACACGACACAAAAGAGGAAGGGAGGGAGAAAGTAAGAAGAAAAACATAGAGAATGGGACAAAAGGAAAAAAAAATGGTCGGGGGAGATAAATTACAGCCGGGAAGCAAAGAGAAACAACATACGCCACTGAGAAAATTGTCCTGAAGAAAGAGAAAACAGCACATGAAACAAAAGAAAGCAGGGCAAAATAGGAAGAAAAATACACTCACTGGCCACTTTATAGAGTATACCTATTCAACTACTGTTAATGTAACTATATAATCAGCCAATCACTTGGCAGCACCTCAGTGCATTTAGGCATGTAGACATGGTTAGGATGACCTGCTGAAGTTCAAACTGAGCATCAGAATGAGGAAGGAAGGCTGGTCTGAGTATTTCAGAAATTTCTGATCTACTGGGACTTTCAGGCATAACCGCTTTCATATCCACTGAGCAACAATGTGTTGTTGATGCCAGAGGTCTAAGAAGACTTGATGATCGTAAGGCAACAGTCAAACTTAATTTATACCTTTTGCGGTGAATCTACATAGAGCCTCCAGACATAGTGGCTGATACCACTACCAGCATTTATGCTTCTGTGAGGTTCGTTTGTGTTGCCCTGCAATTAGCTTCCAAGACACTAGTTGGTGGTGGGGGTGCCTGTACAGCTGGTGAGTTTCTGTTCACTAGCAGCAATAACAACAGCAATGCTACTTGAGTCTGATGAATACTGGACAATAGATCTGCTATGGAGAAAAAAAGTCTTTTTAAAAAATGCAAAGAAGAGGTAGCCAGAAATACCTAGAAGAAAATGACGCTAACAAACTGGCCAATCATAGCCATTGCAGTCTGTATCAACACAATGTGTAGTTGCATTTCTAGACAGGTGCATGTCAGGTTACAACATGGATTATGATGTAGGGTTTCACAAGGGTTTGCAGCTATGACGTGCTTACAACATCGATTCAGCGCACGAGCATAAATGCAGCTTAACTCACATAAGCACTTGTTATGAATAAGGAATGCATGCACCTCTGATTGCCCAACATGCCTCATACTGAATACCTGCATCAAGGCTGAACAATCATGACATTTCTATGTTTTCCTTAAGTTCCCCGTAGTTCCCCGTCTTTATTTTGACATCTTTGAAATCATGACAATGAAAACATCCCCTTCGACCTCTAGATTAGACACTCTTTTACTATATTCAAAAATTTTAAAGAATCTACATTACCTCAGGAGAGTTGGTATTGCTTATTGCTTAGTAAGTCTCCACCCCTATTAGTTATGTTCCCTTAGCTTAATATATGTAGGCATTTCATATTTTGATAATCTGAATCTCAAGATCCAAATTTGAATCAGTTTGGGAAATTTTAAGAATGTCAAGCTTATAGCTGCGAATTTGCTGCGATATGATGCATAATGCCAAACTTTATCCTTTCTCACAATGTTGAAAACAATTTCAAAGGAATTCTGGATCCACATCCAGATCTCCATTGACTCCAAAAGTTAATCACTTTTAAGCTGGGCCGAGTTCCACCACTGGTAAAAATTTTCATGCCAGTCCATTAATAGCTTTTTGCGTAATCCTGCTAACTAACAAGCTGACAAACCCGAGCCAAAAACATAACCTCCTTGACAGAGGTAACCATGGATCCATCCTGCCTTGTATCAGCAGTTCAGGCTGCTGTTGGTAGTGGGGGATATTTTCTAGGCACATTTCCTGTTAAAGGGGAATTTTTCCTTCCCACGGTCGCCGAGTGCTTGCTCATAGGGGATTATCGGATTGTTGGCGTTTTCTCTTTAACACTGTAGTATCTTTACCCTACAGTATGAAGCGTCTCGAGGCAACTTTTGTTGTGAATTGGCGCTATATAAATAAAACTGAATTGAATATAATCGAATTTTGGGCCTCTTAGCACCAACCGAGCAACATTTAAACACCACAGCCTACCTGAGAATTGTCCATCCTTTTATGGCCATCTGATGGCTCTTCCAGCAGCATGATGCACCATATCTCAAAGCTCAAACTGATTTCTTGGTCATTAAAATGAATTCACTGTACTCAAATGTTCTCCAGAGTCACCACATCTCAGCCCAACAGAGGACCTTTGGGATGCAGATGGAACGGGTGGTTCACGTCATGGATATGCAAATCTGCAGCAAATGTGTGACGCTATCATATCAATATTATCCAAAATCTCTAAGGACTGTTTCCAGCAGCTGGTTGAATCTTTACCATGAAGAAGGCAAAAGGGGGTCCTACCAGGTAATAAGAAGGTGTACCTCATAAAGTGACTGTATATGGATTAAATGCCTTCAGTACAGTGTGCTTGAGGTTATAGAAAGTTCATATTTACTGCTAAAAATATATTTGAAAACATGCCTAGATGAGAAGATTATTGTCAGTGTTTTTAATAGGAAGCTACAGCTTGCATAAAGACTGCAAATACTGACTGTCTGACAATAAGGACGACAGCTCAAACTAAAAGCAGGTACTGTATAAATGAAATATTCTGACCTTATGTTTGGAAGACTTGCGTGCCTACAAAGACAGCACTGAGGCTTTTAAAAATGCTGAGGAAGAGCAAAACCACAGAGGTAAACATGTTTTAAAAAATTCATTGTTGACCTTGGAAAGAGCCGAGCGATTTCTCCACAAGGTCCTTTTGGTAGCTGCTCTCGAACCTCAACAGCAGAAGGAGTTTGCCAAGTTGATGTTAACAGCAAGGATGACAACTTCGTAAATTGCTCAGAAAAGGTTCACATTTCTACAAATGCTGTTAGTTTTTCCCAACTCCTAAATATGGGAATAACCAGCATTAATGGATATGCATGGGCTAAGAAAGCTGGGGCTTCTATTGAGTCGGCTGGTAGCGTAATGTTCATTTTGACACTAAGTTTTAAGACAAAGGATCTTGCCTGTTTTGCTTACTCAATTTTTCAGAATTGTTTATTTTCAGTTTTTTAAATTTTGTTTTATATTAAGTGGAAGAAATTGAATCATTTTAAATTCACATCTGAATCTGTGAGAAGCTGATCCCACAGGACGTCCATGTAAGATGCTAATATAACATAAAGGAGGTAGAACTCAGCCCTGGTAAATGTGGTAAAAGGGATTGTTTTTAGCACATCCCCACCATGCTCTCTGAACAATAGCTGAGTAACTGAATAATATTTGAAAGCAAAACTTAAAAAATGTTCCAAGATGAGCTTTGAACTCATGGTCAAAGGTCAGCTGTGAGTGTGTGTTTTTTCCTTTTACTGTATGCATGTTTTCCTTTTTCTCACAACCACCACCCTGTTTAGATCATAATGTGGAGTTTTTGGCTCTTCTAAAATACATTGATTCAGCAGCTCATTGCATTTAAGCCTGTAGACATGCTCAAGACAACCTGCTGAAGTTCAAACTGAGCCTCAGAATGGGCAAGAAAGGTGATTTAAGTGACTCTGAATGTGACGTGGTTGTTGGTGCCAGACGGGTTGGTCTACCTACTGGAATCAGGCAAAATCATCTCTGAAGTTTACAAAAAAATGGACAAAAAAAGCGAAAATAGCCAGTGAGCTGCAGTTCTCCAAGTGGAAATGCCTTGTTGATGCCAGATGTCAGAGGAGAATAGCTATGACTTGATAAGAAGGCAACAATATCTCAAATAACCAGTCGTTACAAGCAGAACAGCATCTCTGAATGTACAGCACATTTAACTTAGGCGCAGATGGGCTATCGTAGCACAAAACCCGGTAAACCTCCTGTCAGCTAAGGGTCCTATCACACCATGACGATTTAACGAGCGTATGCCGATGCATCCAAATTCCTCTAAAACTCTGGCATACGCACAACAATGATGTTATATGGACATATTCATAATGTACTGCTAACATATATAAAACGTAATACCAACAAATGCTAGAATATTGCCGGCATTCATAACTTGAAGCCCATATATACCACTTCCCTTAAACACACCACATACGCCATTATACGGCAGCTGTATGCTAGAAACACGTTCACAACACATCAAATACGTCTACAAACATCAATTTGCGTTGTAGGTAAGTATGTTACACATGGGTTAAAAACACGCTACTCATGTTATTAATACATTTTGGATATGCTAGACATTATCTCTACATATTTCGACATATGAGTAATGTGAGTCAACGTATGCATAACGTACCTGCAACATAAAGCCCCCGCTCAAAATTTTCCGGTGACCTCTACGACTTATACCAGCATACTTCAGCGTGCTCTTAACTCATACAAAACCTAATAGCTTAATCGACGTACGCCAGCGTATTTACAGATTTTTTTCATATGTGGGCATATGCTTGTTAAATTGTTAAGGTGTAATAGAGGCTTAAGAACAGGAAACCGTGGAAGGAAAAAGATTTGAAAAACATTACCTTGTCTGGTAACAGTAACGGGGTACACTTTGGGCCCCTTAATACCAAATGAGCATGGTTTAAACACCACAGCCTACCTTAGTATTGTTGCTGACCATGTCCATCCCTTCATGACCACAGTGTACCCATCTTTTGATGGCTGCTTCCAGCAGGATAACACTCCACCCCGCAAAGTGCAAATCATCAAAACTGGTTTCTTGAAAATAACAGCAAACGGCCTCTACAGTTATCAGATCTCAATCCAGCAGAGTACGTTCGGGACATGGTTCAATGGTGGATCCACATCATGGATGTGCAGCCAACTGTGTGATGCCTTGATGTCAATATGGACCAAAATCTCTGAGGAATGTTTCCAGCACCTTGTTGAATCTATGCCACAAAGAATTACGGCAGTTCTGAAGGCTAAAGAGGGCCCAACATGGTACTAACAAGGTATATCTTATGAAGTAGTCCTGAGTGTGCATAGCCTATGAACTAAACTAAGTTTGAAACCTCTGCTGGACATTTTGTCTTATTTTAAAAAGGTTGCATGTGAAAGGGCACATATGTAACTAAAACGCCAGGAGATTGATTGCTAGTCGGCTGCATATGCATGTCATACCATCAAAGCTAAAACTTTAGTCCTAAATTGAAGGTCAGATCATTTTCTGTAGTAGCTAGATCAAGACGCTAGTTTTCGATGTACTTCGTGACTTTTCTCTGCCTTGAATGCTTGCATTTTGCAAATACTGTACGCTACACACACTACGCTACACACACTAATAGTAGCCTAAAGAACCAAACACTAATGTATGAGAAAATGAGGCATGAGGGTGAAAGAGATATCAGTGCAAGTTATGCTGAGTATGACCAGAGGAGCAATTTCTGACTTCATATCTACCAAACTCAACATCAAATGTGGCCAGTAAGGAAATTGCTGGAAAGCCTTGTGGTTGATGATTACCTCCAGCTTTCCTCTCTCTCTGACTACTTTTTATTATTGGCTTATGTCGCTCTGCCATCACTTCCACTGTACTGTCAAGGAGGAAATCTCTCCTTTTTTAAGCTGCCGACGGGTTCTTGTTTATGAAGAGCTGCCTACGGTGACGCCGCGCGCTCGCTCATTCGTCACTGTAATTGTCCGACGGGAAGGGCTCGCATGTGAATGTGGTGAGAGGATGTTGCGGCGGCGTGCAGAAATGACAGAGGAGGCCATTAGAAAGGAGCGTGACTCGCTTATGTAACAGGTCACAATATACCAGAAAGCACAACAAAAGAGGAGCAGAGCTGAGGATTCGTGATACACACCGCGCCGCTCTGCTGCTTTGCAGACAGACGTGCTGCCGGTTTAATCGTCGCACTTTTGTTATAACAGTGCTTCAGGTCAACGCGAGGAAAGATCAAGAACAAAAACAAGGTGTTTTAACTCAAACTAAACTTCCTTTTTAAAGCCCCTGTCACGCCATGACGATTTAACAAGCGTATGCCGACATAGGATATATGTGTAACATATATCAAACATACCTCCAACGGATATTGCTGTTTGTATGAGTATTTGATGTGATCCAGTCGTACTGAACGTGTTTTTAACATACAGCTGCTGAATAATTGCGCATGTGGTGTGTTTAAGGGAAATGGTCGCCATTATACGGTAGCTGTACGTTAGAAACACGTTCAGTACGACTGGAGCACGTCAACTACGTCTACAAACGTCAATATGTGTTGATGGTAAGTTCGATATATGTTACACATAGGTTAACAATACATTACTCATAGGTTATCAATACATTTTGGGTACGCTAGACATTATCTCCACGTATTTCTCCATCTGCAACATATGGCCCGCGTATGAGGGACGTATGAGTCATACGCTGGCATACGTCAGAAATTTTGTGCATGGTCAAAATTTTCCTGCGACCTCATCGTACTACGACATGCACCGGTGTACTTCAGCATGCTCTTAACTTATGCAAAACTTACCAATAAACTTAACTGACGTATGCCAGCGTATTTACAGATTTTTTTCATACGTGGGCATACGCTTGTTAAATCGTCAAGGTGTGACAGGGGCTTTAACAAGATCAAGAACTAACTTGTAACTTTTAATACCAACATAGATGAAGATTGTCAAGACATACAGCTTTAACCAAGTTAATATGAAATTAAATGCAAACAGTGCATGTAGGTGTGTAGAAGTGTGACCGCCTGTCTCTATCTACCCTGTGTAGGTCTTAAGTCTTTGATCTTGTCTTCTAGACTCTTGATGCTTAACCCTTTGTCTCTAAGACCCATGTGTAAATCATATATCAAAACTGTTGTTGCCTCCCATCCTCTTGTGTTTCAGTATAGATACCACACTATTTCAGTGGTTCAGGGTTGGCTGACCTTCATAGGCCTACTCTCTGGGCTGGTAAGCCCACTGCATATTGGCATCAAACCCTTGGAAAACTTTGAATCATTTCTTTAACATGGATTAAGGTCAAGTTATATATGATCCACAGCTTCAACACTAAATGGATCTTGAGGAGAGATTGTTTTCAGAGAAAAAAAATCGGATTGATTTTTTTTTTTTTTTAGTGTCAGCCATTAGAAAAGATCTTATCATTTTTACCTTGTGAGACTGTGTGTGTGTGTGTTGGTATGTATGTGTTACAACAGAAACTTACTGTATGTGAACCCACGTGAAGAACACTAAAAGCAGCAGCAGCATAGCTCTGAGCCAGCTCCTTGGTTACTACACCTATTGTTTAAACATACTGACGACACAAATCACAGCGTCACTAAACAAAAATTACTGTTCTCTACTCGGGTATGTATATTCATAGCTGGAAATATAAGTACTGCATTTTACGTTGACAAACTGCAGTCTAAACAGATAACAATATTTGAGGGGTACAGGTTAAGAACATTACGATTTAGTTGTTAAAGTTCGTCATACAGGCTCAGATTAGATCAGATGTTTTTCCTGTGGGTTGAAATATGTTTAACTCAAGATGTCTTGGCTTTAGATCCATATCAAGGTAAACCACTATCAACTGTAAGTGACAGTACTACAAAGTGGGAGTGTTTAGCAACTCAGTCACAAAGAGTGGGGTTGCTGACACTCATAGTGTGTAAAAGTCTCCAACGATTTGCTGGCTCAGTGTCTGCAGAGCACTAAACCTCCTCTGGCATTAACATGAGAAAAAACTGTGGGCGCTTCATGGCAAGGCTGTGCGTGTATCTGGCAGTCTGGTGAATGCTCATTGCCTGCCTGACTGCACTGTGCCAGCTGTAAAGTTTGGTGGAGGAGGTATCATGCTATGGAGTTGTTTTTTGGGGGGTTGGCCTGGGCCCCTTAGTTTCATTGAAGGGAACTGTTAATGCTTCAGCTTATCAGGATATTTTGAACATTTCTATACTTCCAGCTTTGTGGGGAACAGTTTGGGGAAGACTCTTTTCTGTTCCGGCATGATTGTCCTCTAGTGTACAAAGCAAGGTCCATAACGACATTTGGTGCAGAAGAAACAGATTGACCCAGGCTGGCCCTCTCATCTAACATCAGTCTGACCTCACAAATGCTCTTTGGGACAAATGGGCAAAAATTCCCATAGAGATACTCTAATCAGAATCAGAATACTTTATTAATCCCAGGAGGGAATTTGTATTTTGTTACAGATGCACAATAGATATGAATTTGAAAGGCAGTAGATACAAATTTGAGAGGTAAGCAAAAAGTGATTAAAATAAATAAACAAATAAACCTGTCTGTATGAACTGCCATATGTTTTTTTATATGTAATTTGTATAATATGAATATACACAATATGAAAAATCTTGTTAAAAAAAAAAAACTTGTAGAAAGAGTGGAAGCGGTTATAGCTACAAAGGTCAGACCAACTTGACATTAGTTCCAATGGGTTTAGAATGGGATGTCAAAAGAGCTCCTGTTGGTGTAATGTGTAGACAGCCCAATACTTTTGTCCTCATACTTTTGTATATCTTCAGTTTTGCAGGGCAAACTAGGATCAAAACCTGCTACTATCAGCTGACATCAGTTTTGATTCTCAAATAACCTGTTTTTACTTCAAAAACACTGTCAGGTTGTTTCTAATTTAAATGTTTTACCTTCACTGAGTGGCATGAAAATTTTGCCAGTGATGTGATTTGGCCCAGCTTAGAAAGGGTTAACTTTTGGAGTCGATGCAGATCTGGATCCAAGGCGCTTTAGTGTTTTTATTTTAAGGTTTCTTCGTCATTAAGATAGGGGAAAATTTTGGCATTATGTATCATATCTCAACAAATACACACCATAAAAAATAATAAAAAAAAAATTTGAAGATATCAGTTTGAAATTGTCAATAAGATTTCCCAAACTCATCCGGATCCAAGTATTGTTCTGGATCCTGGGATGAAAACCTGATAGTCCTGACAACCAGACTTTAATTTGGTTCGTAGGTCGTTCAGGGTTCTCTGTAACAAACCTACTGTTTCAAGTTGTCACATCTCTTTATTTGTTCACAGAAGACTGTTATCTGTTAGCCAAGAAAGATGGCTGCCCTGCCTGAGTCCTGCTCTGTTGGAAGTTTCTTCCTGTTGCCATTGTTGACACGTTTGTTTAATGAATCTGCTGCATTTATCTCTGTAATACTGCAAGATCTCGACATCACAGTGTAAAGGGAATACAGATGTTATGAACTGCTGCATTAGAGATTATTAGAGAATAACAATGAGGAAAAGAAATCATCAACGCTTTTGTAAATCCGTGTCCTCTTTAAGAAGTGAATCGCAAAAAGAAAACATAAATTGACTTTATGAAATAAGAGAAGAAAAAAAAACGTAATTTTACTCCTTGAAGATGGTCTTAGCTGTAGCGATGCCTTCAAGTCAATATAAAGTGTATATTATCTGCAGCCCTTTTCAGACACAAGTTGTTACACGCTTCTAAATACAGACTGTCAATAACTGAGAAACGTATATCTACTTTCTCTCTTTTCAGATCTACTGTAGTGTCAAATGAAATGAGTTATTGAGGTTTCAGTTGTCGATGCAGCCGTGCCTCTCACGGAGAAATCCAATTTGCCGTGCCGTGGGGGTTATGAACCTGCTATATTAAGAAACAAAGATGATGGTATTCTCTAAACATCACTTTTGCAACACTTTAATGAGGTGTTTCAAACAGCACTCGACTCGCATTTGAACAACAAAATTAAATAATTAAGAAGGTCAGCACTTCAGTAGAGAAGAAGCGTAGAAAAGTATCTTTTAATTTGAACCAGTTCAATTCAATTATATTCAATTTTATTTATACAGCGCCAATTTACAACAAAAGTCGCCTCGAGGCGCTTCACACTGTAGGGTAAAGATACTACGGTGTTAAAGGGAAAACCCCAACAATCCGATGATCCCCTATGAGCAAGCACTTGGCGACGGTGGGAAGGAAAAACTCCCTTTTAACAGGAAGAACAGAAAGGAGAGCAGAGAGAGGCACACGCTATGGGAGAGAGAAGACAACATTTAATGACATGCAGCAGTAACAAATAAATGCCAGGGGACTGAAAAGAGGTGGGTGGAGAAGAAATGCCCAGCACATCATAAGAAGCCCCCCAGCAGTCTAAACCTATTGCAGCATAACTAAGTCCTAACTATAAGCTTTATGAAAAAGGAAAGTTTTAAGTCTAATCTTAAAAGTAGAGAGGGTGTCTGCTTTCCCAATACAAACTGGGAGCTGGTTCCACAGGAGAGGGGCCTGACAGCTGAAGGCTCTGCCTCCCATTCTACTTTTAAAAACTTCAGGAACCACAAGTAGGTCTGCACTCTGAGAGAGAAGTGCTCCAATGAGAAAATTTGGTACAATAAGAGCTTAGATAGTCAACCAGGTGACAGAAATACCAAATAAAAAGGTACATT
>VUQH01049438.1:0-57933 GCA_015106775.1 Etroplus canarensis | reverse complement strand
ACCACCTTGCAGTCTCCAACCTCTTTCAGGTTGCACCTCCTGTATAAGATATAGTCCACCTGTGTGCACCTTCCTCCGCTCTTGTAGGTCACTCTGTGTTCCTCCCTCTTCTTGAAATACGTGTTCACTACAGCCATTTCCATCCTTTTAGGAAAATTTACTACCATTTGTCCCTCTGCTTTCCTCTCCTTAACACCATACCTATCCAACACCACTTCATTCCCTCTGTTTTCTTCACCTACATGCCCACTGAAATCTGCTCCAATCACAGCTCTGTCTCCCCTGGGAATACCTTCTACCAATTTATCCAAATTACTCAAGAATTCCTCTTTCTTTTCTAAATTACATCCAACTTGTGGGGCATATGCACTAACAACATTCAGCACCACACCTTTGATTTCCACCTTCTAATTCATAATTCTGTCTGACACTCTCTTCACCTCCAAAACACTCTTTACATACTCTTCCTTCAAGATTACCCCTACTCCATTTCACTTCCTATCTACACCATGGCAGAACAGTCTGAATCCACCTCCGATGCTCCCGGCCTTGCTTCTCTTCCACCTGGTCTCTTGCACACGTAGTATATCTACCTTCCTTCTCTCCATCATATCAGCCAGCTGTCCCCCTTTGCCGGTCATAATCCATACATTTTAAGTCCCTACTCTCACCTCCATTCTCCTACCTTTCCTTCTCTCTCTTTGCCTCCTAACATGCTTTCCCCCTTTCATCCTCCTTTGTCTTCGGCCAACGGTAGTATAGTTTCCCTGTTGGCTAATGGCACCGGAGATGGTTGTTTTTAACCTGGGCCGTAACCAATCTGGTATGGAAGTCGTGTTATAAAGCCGCATATTTGATTTTGCAAAGATTTTTCACCAGATGCCCTTCCTGACACAACCCTTCCTATTTACCCGGGCTTGGGACTGGCACTAGGAGTAGACTGGCTTGTGGGCCCCTGTGGCCGGGTTAACTTCACCCAGATGTAAACATATTTATTTCTGCTCTGCAGTTGGGCGTTTTAACATTACAGTTTGTGGAGACTGGCTCATATTTGGAGCCAGCCTCAAGTGGCAATTTGAGAAACTGCAGTTTTTAGAATTTTGTCTGACTCATATGGATTTGTAACACGATATACTAAAGATATAACAGTTATTTTGGTAATATAAGAATAATGAGGAGTCTGAGTTGAAAGTGTGCACATGTGACTACTTGCTGGTGACAGTAAATACTGGTGCAAACCTAATATTTAATAAACTTACAAAAATACCAGCAATAATGATTAGGTAATTAATTCTTGGATAGAACTACCCACAACTTTACTGCTTTGGCTCTTGTGATGTTGTTTTCAGCCACTGCAGTTTTGAATTTTCAGATGTAGTCAGTGCATTTTCCTGTACTTTGAAAAGCAATAAAGCAAGACTAAGAAATATTATTGGCAATGACTGCCTTTACACTCACAGCATCTGTTTACCATTAACTTGTGTGCATTTTCAATATACTGATTTTCTCTCCACTAAAGAAACTATCACTGCTGCTCAGCATAATTTTGTGCTGATGTTGCACATATCGTTGACACTCTGGTAATACCGCAGAGTAGCTTGCTGTATGCTGTGACAATGGCATACCATCTACCTAATCAGGCACTGCGCCCGACCTTGCTCTGTTTTTCAATTGTGCATCCTGCTCGTTTTGCAGTATATATATGCTGTATGAGTGCCCAAGCAAGCACAGAGCACACTGACCACCAGCCAGTGAAAACTGAAGTGATGATGTCATGTGCTGATACAGGTTCAGTTCACAGCAGAGGAACAAACCCAGCCATTCGTCTTTGTCCAACCAAAAGCTCCTTTCCTCTCCCTCTAGACTAAACATGCTCACTCACAGAAAGGCATGCATTATACAGCATTCATGCGCACTTGTGAGTACACACCATCAAAGTCAACCGCACACAAGCAAAAAGGCACCTTTTAAGAGTAACACATATGTAAAGCAGGCAGGGAGATGATAGAAACACACAAACTATGTCAAACATCCACTCGACTTTACAATATATCTACTTTGTCAGTCATCTGCCAGTATGTGGGGTCCCTTTCTTCTGTGGTGAATTTTACTGTTTCTGCAGCTTGAACTCTCACAGATAACTCTCACAGACAGACAAACCACAGAATTCTGGCAGCTGTGGCTTAAACCTACATTAGCATAAAATAACCCTGGGTCATGCACAAAAAGCTCATGGGAAAGCAGCACTAAGTCTTCAGGACCCTCTAACTGCTCAAGCCTTGGCTTCATTATAAACGGACATTTGCATTGCACTCCATTTTCTGAACCAAACCCACTCAGCCCACAGAGAATATCTGTGGTCTTGTGATTACTGATACACTGGGAATGGGGGAAAAACAAGAAAGAATTCAAAATAAAGGCAAAAGTAAAAGGAAAAAAAACATTACTAAAATGGAGACGATGTAGGAAGCCTGTCGAAGCATGTTTTGTCTATTTACAACACACTCATTGCTCCTGTCTGGAATGTCTGACTGTGACTAGAGTAGTAATCAAGAGAGCTGCAGGCTGTGGGCTTCACACACAAGCTTGCATAAACTATATTTCTCCCTGAGTTGTGTGAATGGGGCAAAAGCTTAAACCAATATTGTGTGGGGATGGTTAAAAAAAAGAGCCTCTGGAGTCTGTTTTTATTTAGCCCACGCTGCAAGTCTAAGCACGGAAGGGCCACAGTGGTACCATCCAGGTGGGTGGCTGTTAACAGCAGTGGATGAGGGGTTTACTCCAGGCATAGACAGGTTTTCCATTACAAACTGTATCAGGTGGAAAAACATGTTTTCTAAATTGGTCATTGTAAAGAGCCTCCCTGCCTCAAACCCATATGCTGAGCAGATGGGACAAAACTCACTAACTGGTATTCACAGACAGTTATAAACAACTTGCATGTCCTAAGGTGCAACCTCCTATTAACAATAACAAATGGGTTTACTTTTAAAAAGGAAAGAACACTTCCTCTGCACTCTGTGTGAATAATTTGGGTATTGATTCCACATTGCCCTGCCTTGCTAAGTGCTTGTCAGGGGTCAAGTGCTAGACTGAGCATGGTAGATGCTCTGGTATTTATGGGAAGAGAGGATGATGTCAGAGCTGCAGTGTCTTCTCAAAACATTTAGGCCATGGCTGCTGTCAGCACAGGGCAGCACCCATACACCTGAGGATATTTAGCAGTTTTGGTAATAGTTTGTGTGCATGTGCAAGCAAGTACACATGTGTTTACACAGCTACAGGGTGCAGAGTGACACACCAGTCATCTGAATCAGCCTGTCCTGAAACTGAGACAGCTCACAGAGTGGTAAAAAGTAGTGCACCAACTTCTGAGACTTAATGTTCATCTGCATTGTGCTTTCACAGACTGAATCACCCACCTGTGGTATTAAGAATGTTTTTGGTCCTGTCTGGTATTTAGTTTCCCAAGAAACCTATTTTAAGAGCTATGCATCATTAACAGTCACAGTTGATGGATAAGAACCAAAAACGGGCTTCAGTGGCTTTTTTATGCTTGCTGTATTTAAAAAGAAAAGACGAAGAAAAAACAAGACTGAAAATCTGTCACCAAGAAAGAGGGCCAGTGAGGATGTGATTCGTATTACATACCAGGTTTGAAAGATGCTGTGCTGGCATTGTTTCCACCAGCGGGACATAAAATGTATGTTTATTGATTATTAGATTAAATTAGAAAAAATGCTAATTAGTGAGCGAGTTGCTGTGGGGGCATCTTATTTCAATACCTACTCCTACATTGTGCAATACACACTGGAATATAGTCAGGGTGAACATACCCACAATTCTTAGCATCCAGGATGCTGTAAATAAGGTCAGATAGCTTTAAAGATTTAGGCAATTTCTGTTAGTTAGGTTTCAAATGGTCACTGCACCAAACCCAATCAGACTCAAACACAGGGATTCTTAGAGCTTCCATACATTCTATCAGTTACAGTAGTGGAAAAAAATCACATGACCACATAGAGTTGTAAATACACTAAATGATTTAGTAGCCTGTAGAAATGTCTTTAGCAGCAATAACGTGAAATAATCATTTTTCTGCATGACTTTATCAATATCTCACATTTTTATGGAGGAAATTTGGCTCACTCTTCTTTACAGTATTACTTGAAATCACTGAGGTTTGCTGGCATTTTTTATGCACGGCTCTCTTTAGATCTCGCTACAACATTTTAATTGGATTGAAGTCTGGACTTTGTGTGAGTGCAACACCTTGATTCTTTTCTTTTTCACTCATTTTCAAGGTAACCAGGTCCTGTTACTGCAAAACAAGCCTAAATCATCACCCCTTCACTACCGTACTTGACAGTTGTAATGAGATGTTTTTGCTGATACGCTGTGTTTAGTTTGTGGTGTTGTGCATTATGTCCAAACATCTCCACTTTGGTTTTGTTTGTCCAAAGGACATTGAAGTGTTGTGGTTTGTACACATGCAACTTTGCAAACCTAACCCTTGCTGCCATGTTCTTTGTAGAGAGAAAAGGCTTTCTCCTTGCAACTTTTCCAAAAAACCCATACTTGTTCAGGCTTTTTCTCATTGTATTGTTATGAACTTTCAAATTTGAAAAGCTGAATGAAGTCTGTTGAGTCTGAAATGTAGCTCTAGGGTCTTTTGCAATTTGTCTGCGCATTAGATAGTCTGATCTTAGGGTGAATTTGCTGGGACATCCATTCTGATAAGACTGTGGCATTGTGTCAGCACACACTTGAATGCTCTAGACCAGAAAACTTCTAAAATCTGCTTTTATAGAGGTGGTCACACTCGCTGATGATCAGTTAAACAAAGTATAGCACCTGGCTGTCACTTATCCTCTTATTTCCTATGGAGAAAGTGTAGGTGTTTTTTCCACAGGACTATGATAAAACTGTACAAACTAAAGTAACTTCTGATATAATCAAACTGAAATCGTGTCCAACAGCAAAATCAGAACATATGTACAGGATTGTAGTGGTATAAGCAAACCTTCAGGTTCATGAAACTTAGGTGGGTGGGAAAAAAATGAGGGATGACAAAATATTTCCAATATTCTTCAAAACGGTTGGGCAGCAAAGATTCCACTCTGATCTACCATAATCAGTCTAGTTCTCTACAGAAAGGAGCTCTCTTCAAGTTTTTCTCTCTAAGGTTTCCTGTAACATAAGTGTATTTGCAGTGCAAATTCCATTTATGTTTTACTTTAAAATAAATAAAGATGTATTATGGTGACATTATTGTCTGATTATCTATTAATTTGTAGACCTTGCTTTGAAAAGCCATTTTTAGCTGCTAAAATTTAATATGGCAGTATACCTACAAATGCTTTTATTTAGAGTACAAATGTTGATCTTAGTGTATTCATGCATACAGTTTACTACCTCTTCAACAATATACTCAAAGTCAAATAAATAAATAAACTGTATCTTTAAGAAACAATGATGCCTTGCAGTGCTTACCCAACCAGTGAGCTGTGACTGGCATTGACAGAAGTCCAGAGGAAACTGAGCACCAAAGAAGCTGATCCCTCCCTGCATGAGCCAACAGCAATATCCCCTCCCAAAATACTAGGGAACATAAAGCTGATTAGCCGCATAAATCTGATTAACCAAGAAGATATTCTGAGATGAAATAACAGACCATGAGCCAACAGTTGCAAACAACAATAATCACTCTAATTTTAATATGTCCCCCTTAGCTGGGGGCTGAAAAGTCTGACCAGCTTTGTGGGATAAACCAAGCCCAGTGGAACCAGTTTGCTTCCATTCATTTCCTCTATATAGTACATAATAAATTCATTACAGGGTTGTTACAGGCTCCGCTTGCTTAGTGATTACTGTAGTCTGTCCAATCAGACCTGTTTTATGTTTCTGTTGAAACGACTATGCTGACCCAAAATCAATGAAAGGAAGGAGAGTAATATGCGACTACTCATTTTCAACTCGTCCAAGTACACACAATCCAAACCCCAATGCAGTGATCCAGTGCTTTGGTCTGTCATCTGACTTTATGCCTCCAGCATTCTGTTCATTTGTAGGTGTTCCATAAAACCTGGGAATCTCATCCCTGGTTTCAGATTGATGTTCACCCAGTTTTACTTTGTGTGTGAACTCTCATGAATGTGTTGAAACTTTCCATTACATACAAGTGCGATAAAGTTGCCTGCAGCTTTTACTGAGGACATTCTTTCCTAAGGTTTTCTGGAGTTTGACCTGGGGATTTCTTGAATCTCTTTGACTGGTGAAAACCATGATTGAATAAGTCACCATGGCAAAGTGGACCAATCATTGGGGATTGTATAAGAGGGGTTTCCCACAGCTTGTGGGTAAGCTCCATGACATTTACAAGATTGTTCATCCTTAATACTTGTCAATATGTATCACTTTTCATATATGCTGTGTATCATATTTAATTACTCTAGGGCCCCGCACCTGTTCTTCTCTTGTTAATAAGGAGAAAACTTTTATTCATCATTGTTCAGAAAGGAAGTGAGAAGCTGGTGAAATGGGAAATGCTGCTCATTATCAGTCCCTGGGTTATTTTTTCAGGCTGCTGGGTCAGCTGTCTGTGCTGCTGTTTGTGCCAACTGCCAGAGCTCTGAGGTGTTCTTGTCAGAAACTGTGGCTATCTGCTGTGGTCACTCAAGCCTGGCCAAAGAAGATAAATAACCATCTCTACCCTCCTGTGAAGCAGCTTCACCATGACCCATCTATCGGCCTCCTTGGACTCTTTTAGCACTTTCACTTTAATGGAAAAAAAATGTCCTTGCCAGTATCTTCACTCGGTTCAGAGTAATGGGATCTACCACAGACAAGTGAGAGACCATTAAACCTGTGGAGTGACAGTGATGAAGAAAGCATACTGTGGAGACTCTGCATAGATGTGAACAGCAGGAACACCTATTATAGCCTGACTTACCGGTTTGGCAAACCTTCGGGCATAACCTGGCAGCTTAAATGACACTGAGCTTCAGCTTTTGCTCTTTGATCACTTTTCTCAACAAATGACTCCTGCAAACTGATTTTGCATTAGGAATGAAGTCATTCTCTACCATACCTCTTTTTGGATCATATCACCACAATCATTTAACATAAATGCTTTTGCAGCTGCCTATATTTTTCATTAATTTGAAAAATCTTGTTACAGTAAGTTATTCCCAGGTGAGAGATTGGAACCTACCCTAATAGATTAGTTTCACATTGACAGGTAGAAAGGGCAAAGAAAAAATTGAGTCAACAAAGCCTATAGTGTTCTGAGGATAATATGAGCCCACCAAATGGAAAAAGATTCAACATAGTCTCTCAATTCAGAGAGTAAAAAGTGAGAAAGGCATGTAGAGCACAGATGGCAGGAGGAATGAAGGTATGAATTTAATTACTTCCAGATACGATGCAAGCAGAGGGAGGTACAAGGTACTGTAGCTGCACAAATACACTGCAGGAGTCTTCTGATGGGAATGGATATTATTACAGGTCACCTCAGTATGTTTGGCATGAAACTAATTGTGGCAAAGGCATGAGCAGCGCCATCAGTCTGAGCACTGACCCATAATCTCATCTGAAAGTGTTAATTGTTCAAAATCAGGTCAAGGCAAGATAAAAAAGAAACTTGGAAGTTGCTCTATGAGTAATTTTTGGTGAGATCCACATAAGCATGAAAAACTGAGGCAGTGTGATGATAGCTTGCTACTAGTGTCACCATAAATGACAAATCCAGGATTGGAATCCAGGATTCCATCTACTCTTCATAAATCTATCACTAAGTTTATATGAAAAGTACTTCCTAAGTTTGAAGTTAGTTGTTTCATTTTGTGATTTGTTGAACTGACTTGCACCAGTTTGGATAAAGAATTGTTTTTTTAACACTATAGTAATGTGTAAATCAAGCAGTTGCTGCAAATTTGTCCTCTGCATATCCATGATGCAAATCTCCCACTCCATCACATCTCAAAAGTACTCTACTAGAATGCGATCAGGTGGCTGTGGAGGCCATTTAAGTGCAGTGAACTTACTGCCATTTTCAAGAAAGAATTTTGAGATGATTTGACACTTTCCAAATTTGTTCAGTTTTGATGAGCCCTTGCAAACTGCAGCCTCAGTTTCCTGTTTTGACAGTAGTGGCACCCAGAGTGGTCTTCTGCGGCTTTAGCGCATCTGCTTGAAGGTTTGATGAACTGTGTGTTCCGAGATGCCCTTTTGCATACCTTGGTTGTAATGAGTGGTTGAGTGGTTATTTGTGGTCAACAAGTTTTTTTTTTACCCAGAGAACTGCTGCTCACTGGATATTTTCTTGTTTTTAGTCCATTCTCTGCAAACCCAAGAGATGGTTGTATGGGAAAATCCTGGTATATCCGCAGTGCTTCAAAGGTATCTAACCCTTATTGTAACTGTATTCACAAAGAAATCTACATTAATGCAAAATATTTTTTGCATTATACTTTTTTATTTAACTGAGCTGGGCATAAGAGCATAAAAAACTCAGTTTCGGTGTGTCCTGGTATTTCACTACATTTCTCTTTTGCATTGACCTTGGCTGATATTTTGGGCTTACACACTAATGTCATTTGCATTAGGGAAGATGAAAAAATACTTTGTCAGGACCTTGCATAGTGTGACACTGATTAAGTCCTTAACTTGCATGGCAGTCAAGCAGATCAGTGTTAGGCATTTTGTTTTTGTCCTCCTGTAAATTTTGATTACGTTCTGCAGAGCATTGATCCAAAGAAAGAGTGAGCCTCTCTGTTGGAGAATAATTCCTGCCTTGTTCATACCCTCTCTGCAGAGAGGCCCAACTACTAAGCAGAAAGGCATTTAGATGGAAATAGGCTGAACCTAACAGAATCAGACAGTACAGGATGTCACAGCATTTGATCCATAAGCTTGTGCATAAACTTGTTTAATGGATGAAGTGCTGCTAAGAATCACTCAGTGCTGATGCTCAGTTTTTGTCTTTAAAGCTGATTGAGTGGAAAGATGCAACATGGAAAAGAAAAAGTGGGATTGCAGCTGAGTGAGAAAATACAGTATTTGTATGCAGGGAGTGAACTACTTGTGTTCCCACCTATTTCCTCTAATTCTTTAACCTTCGACATCCCAAAATAGTAATTTAAGACTAAAAGTGTTGCATGACATTCCTGTGACTAAAGTAATGTCCTGTAAAGATTACAACCTGGACTGCATGTGAAAGGTCTGTATCCCCAGTTGCATAGTGCTACTCAGACACTGACCTGTGAAACAGCAATTCTGTTTCACTCAGTATGATAATCCTTTCGCTTATAAAATTGGACACGCATGATCTGTTTGGTGGTGTATTGTCCTTAAATGGAAACAGGGAATCAAAAGGTCTGTATGTACTTTCACTAATAAACTCAGACTAAATCAAACTGACCAAACTCCTTTTTGCAACATCCGTTGTTTGTTTGTTTTGGCTGCTGCAGCCATGTGAACACTGATGAGTGCAATTTTAAACTGGATAACACCAGAAACGTATTACATTAAAACATTACAAATCAAAACCAGGAGAGCTGGCAGTGAAGAAATCACTGACTGCTTCCAGGGCAAGCCTCAAAGATTCATTTGCAATTATTTCTGATTCCCTCGTGTCTGAGCTACATTTTTGCCAAGAGCTTATTAAAGAAGGTAGCAATGTTGCCATATAGCTGATTTGTTTTTGTTATGTGTAAATAGCGCTGTTGGCTCTTTGCGATTTTACCCAGACAGACAGGCTGAGCCAGCCGATTGTGGTTTGAGCTCAGTGTGTGTATTGGTGCACCGGGGTTCCCACCGTATGCTTATGGTGCTTTGGGTCCAAGTCTGTTCACACATACAGTTTATAAATTAACACATACTAATACACACAGACAACAACAAAAACAGTACTCCAGGGTCCACTGGCAACTTAGATTCCCTGCCCAGTCTGTAGAAGCAATTTAAACCACTAAATGCCATAGTGGGACTTGTGCCATGAAGTATATTTAGTGTAGCCTATATATTGGATTTGAAAACTTTGTTTGAGTGCATTAGGAGGTGCCAGGCATGCAAACTTGCTTGCACTCCAAATATGAAAGCAGTGTAGCCTATTAGGCACTACTATTGACTGATCCTGTGAAGTAATTAGACTTTTTGACTGTCTCTTTCAAATGTGGCCTTCCAGGAGTATAAACATCATCAGACCACAAGAAGACACACCCTGCTTCTACCAGGCCTTACTCATCTCTGCTTCAGACCACATTACCCTCTGAGGTAGTTAATGAGAAATACAGATGTCTCATTCACTGAAAATAAACGAGGGAGGCAGTCCTAAAACATGTGTGTGCCCTAACTGAATTCGTCTTGCATATACACCGTATCCTTTAAGATTGGCAAACAACCTATTTTCTATGGAGTTGGATTAAAAAGTGTGCAATTAGAAGAGTGCTTGCAACTCACAATCACCGAGGAACACAGACTTCAAAACATCCACAAGGATGGTGAATTATCTCATGTTTTGTCTATGTTTATACTAAAGCTGCATCTGTGAACAGCCTTATAGCTGTATCCCATTACGTTTACTGAAAGTTGGTCTGGTAAGCAAGACAGCAAAGAAGGGCTGTGTATGATTTTAATCAGTTAAGGCCAGCACAAGCCCTCTCTAATAACTTCTGTAGATGATTCTAGCTTGAGAGGGAATACAAACCAGATCACTTTGGAAATTCCACGATGGTCTGTTTGTAGCAAGTGCCCCTCTTCTGAAGGAATGTGAGGAAAGATTTCCCCCTCAGCTCCCTGGTCTCCCACACAGACAGCTGCCCTTCAGAGAGTCACGCTACAAGAGCAGAGCTGAGCAGGCCGCTGGTGAGTCAAAGAAGAAAAGAAAGACATAGTGGCTAATGGCTCTTCTCCCAGCTGCATGGGCTCTCACACATATAAACATGTTGGGAGAGGTTGGGTTAACAGTGAGAGTATGGCGCTGTAGAAAGGGAGATTGAAGGGGAAAAAATAGGAATAAGTTGCGAGATGTGTGAGGAAAGAAAGGGAAAAAATATGAGAATATAGAGCTTGGGAGCAGCAGGAAAGGCGTTTCTTAGCCTAGAGGAGACGGATTGACAGGACAATCCATCAGGTGATGAAAGGTGGTGAAAGTTCAGACATGTCACACCAAAATCACCACCAACCACACCTTTAGGATTACAAAAAGAGCTGAATCTATTTTATATTCCTTAAAACATGCCTATGATCCAAACTTATTTGGGAAGTAAGAGATGTGCCTTCTGGTAAACTTTGTATGACCTGCTCTTTGAAAGTGCGGTGAACCACAATCAGAGTAAGTGCACCATTAAATAAGGTTAGCTTGTCCTATGGCTGAAGGGTGATTAGGATGTTATTCCTAAAAGCTGGCAGATGTTCAAGATACATTTTCCAAGCATAAAACCTAGCCAAGCAGTCTCCACTGTGTATCCAACAATCAAGTGCCCACAGACAGTCCTCATTTCACCGAAGGCTTTCAGGTTTCTGTACACAAGATTTTAAAGATGAAGATGAAATGTATTCAAGCAGCTCTGTGCAAGATGGTTGCTCTATAAATCTAGAGATCTAATCATTTTAAGGCTCAGACACAACACAGTGAACCAGATGTTGCTGATTTTTTATGGTACTTCAGGGATCTTTTGAGTAAGTAAATCTTTGGTGATATGGAGTATATGTAAGGCCCACAATTTTAAGATTAACATCCCTGCAGAAAGGCCAAATGTTATGTACTGTACATCAAATATGAATGTTAAGTTACTGTCTTGAGGAATCTGGATAGCTCTGCACGGTCTTTATATTCGACATATCTCAAAAGGGAATCATTTTCCTTGACTTTTATTATTTAAAGACATGTAAAAACTACATCAACCAATTCTTGGAATTTAGAGGAAACTTACACTTAAAATTCTACTGCATAGTTTTCTCTTTATTTAGATTTTTCTGCTAGGTGTGTATAGTGGGGAAATGGGTCAAGACAGAAACAAAGAAGTGGGGAGAGAACGGAGTGGGGCCTACTGGTCCCCCAACATCCCTGTGTTGAATATGAAAATATATTATGGCATAATGTGTTCAGTATGCAAGCTTGAAGGAAACCATATGAAAAGATCCCAGACAAAGAGCCTTCTGTGTTCCAACTGACCCCCCCCTCCTACCCCCCATCCTTCGTCTGCCTCAACTGAGCTAGAGAGAGGGAGAGAGAGGAGAGGTAAAAGGGGGAGGCGTGTGCACAGAGTCCTAGGAACTGAAAAGGGGCAGAACACACCCTCAGTGCCTCACACAGCCAGACGCACCGGAGTACAGGTGAGCAGCATGACTAAACAAACCCAACCTACAAGGCTTACTGAAAGCTGGAATTTTATCTGTCACCCTGACACTTTATTTTCTGCAGACTCCGTCACTTGCAACATATTAAATTTATCTTTACAGGGTAAGAAGATACTATCTTTGTTTGGAGAAAGAGGAGAGAGAGAGAGTCTGGGGAATGCAGTGAACTGGGGCAGAAGAGGAGGGAAACTCTGAAAGTCTTTGTTTGAGTAGATGACAAACATCTGTGGCTGCTGTTTTTCCCTTGGTGCTGGCTGCAGGCTTGCAGAGGGGGTTGGCTGTCTGAATTAGCACTGTGGTCACTGATATCCAAGCCTATTGTCCTGACATTGTAGCCACTTGAACTTCACTGTGTAACATTAGAGGGTGTATCCAATTAAAGTCCTGACTGGAGACTGTATTGACTTACATGTATATAAGTAATTGCTTCCTGTTAACACAACAGGTGAGGCCCATTAACTGCTTTGCAGGAGGGCAACAGGAGGTTTTGTTCAGCCATATGTTACAATATATTATATAGATTAGTAAACTACACTCCTTAACCTCGGCTGTAATGGAAAAGACTTTGAAACCTGAAACCTGCTTTGTCTTAATGTGAAAAAAGTCAATACCATTCTACAAATAACTCCTGCATGCAATTCTACATTTTTAAAAGTGTTTGTGCTTTCTTCCTTTGATGTCTAACAGTTTTCAGATTATGACTGATTGTTTTAGGAGGTGCCTCCCTCTTGGCATGGGATGATACATACCTACTTCAAGTATTTATTTTCACCTCTTGAAGTTCCCCACCTGTGACAATGAGAGTAGGATGAGCTGCACATGAAGCAGACACTTTATTACAAGGTTTTCCACTGCATGATTTATGATTGCACTCTCGGGGGTCCTTAAAAAGCAAAGACAAATAGAGAGAGACATTTGTTCGTTTCATGGGAGATGGTGCTTTGCAATGTTTTAGATGTCTGTCATCAGCCTGCACAAGCTGAGGCATGTTAACTATCACAGCCTCTTGAGGAATTATGAAGCAGGAATGCCCATTTTGGAGCACTAGCCCAAATTATTTTGTAGTGCTGCAAGGGCCCTTGAATGGCTCTTTGTCTAAGCAAGAGAGAGGGAGCAAAGGGCCCTGCTAAAGCCTTTAGCAGTTACTGCTGAATGGTTTTGCAAACTGTAAAGTATCCAGGCAAAAGCCAGGAGATAGCTGACACATAGCAGCTCTACCCTTTAGGGATTCAATCATAAAGGCTTTTAAGTCAATGTTCTGACCAGATGCCTCATTATAAGCTGGGTAACTGATACACTTTAAGTCTTAGAGTAGGTGAAAGGCGTGCTCACCTGACATACACACATCTCACATACCTCCACATATGTGCGCCTGAAGCATCTGATGATGCACAGATGCCATTCCTGGGCCAAACTGCATGCACTGTATGAGTTATTAGGTGGATGACATGCTTTCTACAAGTGGACTATTGATGCAGATGTGTAATAAATGTACAAGACAACAGCCATGAGGAACAAATGAGTGATTACAGTTTGTAAGGCTGCCAAAGCCAATTTCTTTTGTGCGTTGTCACTATGCGAGACATGCCGCAGAGAGCTGAGGGATAGATTTGCTGTCTGGTATGAATCCATCATGAGCTGATGATAGACAGGAACTCTGTGATTACAAACTGAAGTGGCCTGCGGGGCCAAACTGTAAATTAGATCCTTGATTCTGATCATGGAAGCAGATGGGTGGCACAGGAAAACTGTGCAGGCGTGGAAGCCAAATGGGACAGGTGGGCACTGTGAAATACTTTTTGAACTTTAAAGTGATTGGTGGCCAGGTGGTGGTGGAAGTGATATCAGACCATTAAGTATGGCAAGCACATAGTAGTGGGAGTAGGGTAGATATCACAGGTTTGTGTTGAAGAAATGCAACACCAAGCTGCATATTAACAAGGTGGGATTCATAAAAATAATTAATAAAAAAGGTTTTGGTGGATGTAAATGTTAAAAGTCCATGTGTTGGTGTTTTCCAGTCATGTAAAGCTCTTACATCTGTTCTTTATTTGTCAGTTAATAAATATTTGCAGACTGGATCAAACATAGCAATCAAATCAAATTTTAACCAGGAGTGTTAGGACATGTCCTTGACATGTGTTCACCTATGTTCTTTGAGGATATAGTAAACAACGATAACTGTGGGTAAAGGAAATATCATAAAACCAATGCAGCAAAGTGACATGGTGAACACAAGCCTAAAGAGACGATGTCGATTTTCAAGTGAGATCCAAACATGGATCACACATCTGGAGGAATCAAAGAGCTATTGTCAGAGTGTCTAAACAATGCTAGCCTTCATCTCACTTGACACAATCACGCCAGTAAGTCAGGATTTTTGTTTCTTTACAGCAGGGAGGTGGTGCTTTGTTTGAGCTTATTGTGTCCAGGGACCAATGTGTAGCCCTGCTAGAGACTGTCATGACTCAGTTGTTGTTTCATTGAGCGCCTACTTAAAACACGGCCTTCAAAGGATCCAAACAAGTTTACAGTACTTGGCCACCTTGAGAAAAGAGAATTGTTTTGGCACTAAGGAATCTCTGAAAAAGGCATTTAAGAATAATAACTATGTGTGTGTAGTTTTTGAACAGACCTCCCACTCCCAAGTAGTGACTCACAAGCAAAAACAAATGCAACCCTGATCAGCTTCAAGGTGAGGCAAGTCTGATCAAGGAAAGGATGTGCAAACAGTGGTTTATCATTACAAAAGCTGCTAGTGGCTCTTATTAGCTTTGAAAGAGGAACGTGACACTGCTGAGCTAAAGCAGTACTTTATAGGATAAGACAGAGAGAAATAGAGTGAATGTCACTGCAGGATATTCATATCTTTATTTGTCTCTATACTTCATGATGAATTGAAAATTTAAATCTACATTCACTTTCTCAAATTGCTGTATCACATCACAGACCCTGAGACAGAGCTCAAGCTATTTTTGACAGCTTTAATATACAGTAGATTTCCAGCACTCAAACCTGAATGAATCCTTCCTTCTTTAGAGGAAACACTCAGTTTATCAGTTATTTTATAAAAGGCGTCTCCTCATTTCCAGCTCCACACTATTAGCACAACTACACTTCAAAGTGAGAAACCTGATCTCTATCTTTGAAGACAGAAGTTAGACTTTTGCTCTCTCAAAAATGGACATAAAGATTATGTTTTTTTGGAAGTAAATCAGTTCTTATCAAAAGTTTAGAAGTAAAAGAATCTTTACAAATCAGATCAGACTTCCTGAAACCAGCAATGATAACACTTTAAATCATGTACAAGTAGCAGACTGGCACTTTCCCCATTTGGGGATCAATAAAGTACCTACCTACCTACCTATCTATCTATCTATCTATCTATCTATCTATCTATCTATCTATCTATCTATCTAAACAGAATATTACACAACTATACTTACTATGATAGAGAAATTTTGGACAGATCTATTATCTAGTTTTTGTCCAATTTTCTTAATATAGTTTGAGGAAAGTTAATCTAAATGGATTTGACTTTTGCATAACTGCATATTCTTCTTTTTTACAGGTGCCTCCGGATGGAAAAATGAACACAGAATGATTAGATAAAGCACAGTGACCTGCAATCCAACAATCTGCCATTTTATCTACTATGAACACACACATCACATCTTTTCTATGGGAAGCGAAACTCAAATTTAGAACGGTGGAAGTGAAGTGCGCTGATACATTTCAGTATTAAGACACTGCCACAGAAATAAGAACTTTCCACAAAAACAAAAGAATGAAATTGATCATTTTACTTTCAGAGACTGTATCTGGTTTTAATGCCTGAGAAATAACACAGGACACCCAAAAAAGCAACTCTAATTGAATGCTTTTGAACACTGAATTCAAACCAGCCTCTGCAGTGACCTTTCCAGAGTGAAATGTTATTCCTCACACGCACCTAAAAGCAGGAAGCCGCCATATGCACAGTTTCCCTTCATGTAAGTGTGGAGTTATGATCTTAAAGATAAAGGGCAGATCCCTTTTCTCCAATAGAAAAGTAATCTGTGGGTTGGAGATTGGGATGCAGACGAAAAGCCTGTTTTGGTGACCAAAATAGAAGAGGGAGGAAGAGCAACATCTGGGAGAGAAAAAGAGTATTAGAGAGATGCAAGTAAAGAAGTTTGGACTGTTTCTTAGCCCTTCATGCCAGATTTTTAACAGAACACAACAAACTTGTGCAATTTTCGTGGCAGTCATCCACTGGACTTCATCCAAGGCTTACTGGAGCTGATCCTCCTGGGAGGTCCTGTTAAACACAAGATAATACTTCATGAAGACCAAAGTAAGAACACACTTCTTCCGTCAAATTTCGGCTGACTGTAGGATAACATTTGGAAGAATTATTGCTGAAAGGGGAGCCATGACCGGAACCAGAGACCTGGAAAACTGAGCTACTACCTTTCCCTCGCCCTTTTTTTTTCAACTAATTCACTGTTTGCCAGTACGGAGTAAAACTTCCATCTTCCGCCAGTGGCTTCAGCCTACTGAAACAGGGAACTGAGGTGACTGGAACACAGCACTAACATTTCCCCCTGTTGAGGGCTTGTTTCTGCTGCAACACACACTTCTTATTGTGGGCAGTGATGGACATGGAAAAGGGACATACGTCTATCAGGAGAGGGGTGAGCTGGAGTCCAGGAGGATTGAGAAAATCTCTCCAGCTTACACAAGACATACACACCCATGGGACAGACAACAATGCATCATGGGAAAAGACAGGATTCGACAAAGAACACACGAGCCGGAAAACAAGTAAGCGTTTGTTTATTTGGCATTTTCTCTCCTTATTTGGAATGCCTACAAGATAGTGGCTTGTCACTTTGTTATTTCATACCACAACTTTAACATGCATTTCCAGCAGTTTGTTTGTTGTGCTTCTTTAGCTGAAAAAAGAGAAAACAGGGAGTCCAGACACATCAGATCAACTTGACACAATGAAATGCTCTTTAAAACATCTGTTTCCATGCCATACAAAATACAGGCTGTCGAAGCAGCAGTGGAAATGCAATCATGCATCACCGCTAAAGGGCTGTCTTAATATACAACCCAGCTACCGACAATAACAGGCTAACTTGTGGAAGAAGTCATTTGGAAACTTCCCTCTTCTTTTTACTTTCACAGCTGTCAGCATGAAGAAAAAAGACTTAACAAGCTATAATAACTTAAAAATATAGAAAAAAGAAAAAAATATATTGAAAAGATGACTACCTCTGGGTGGTGACAAGTTTGTCAGAGACACTATTCAAAGTGAGTAAAAGGGCACTGTCTATTTCAAACATTCATGGTCATTAAATAATTGAGCCTGATATGGATCTATGGCCTCTGGACTTCCAACACCCTTCCCATCACTCATTACTAACTAATTAGTTTCCTCAAATGGAACACAAATCACCAAAACAACACAAAGGTGCTGATAAAAATGGATGACTCCTTTGCTGGGACCTTTCCTATAACATGAAAAGTAACAATATGAGCAATAGAGCTTGGTTTTCACCTCTGAGCTGCTCTTTTATTTCTCCCAGGGGATCTACTGAGAGTTTAAGTCACATTCAGTCTGGTAAGATCCCAGGACCTCTGTTAATCCTCGCCTTTCCATACCGCTTCACGCATCACCCACAGGGGCCGGTGCTGTCATCCTGCTCACCCCACAGCCATCACCCGGAGAAAGATAACATCCGACAGGGTAATCTGACCTTTGATACACAAATGCAGGGTTGGCCTCCCTGACTTAAATCCTGCTGCTGTGGGGGAGTTTTCCTGTCTGCTCTCACCCGTGCTGGGATGAGGTGATGGGGCAGAGGGCAGAGGTAGGGAAAGTTGGAGGTGGAGGAGAAAGGAGGGGTAAGCAATATGATGTAGAGGTTCTTGCATCACTCTTGAGTACTGAGATTGTAGTTTAATGTTGCACAGGAAATTCCTATCCCACTCCTGCAGGTTACAGGCCTTAGGGTTCAAAGTGTGCAGATGTTTGGCTGGAGAGAATGCTCAGTGAAGACACATGGTGACTGACAAGAAAGGTAGCAACAACACAGGATATCAGACAGAGATAAGCTGCTGGTACTTACCACTGATTGCAGTTCTCCTGAATTTTCAAAATAAAGTTTAGTCTCCGAATGGCTTTCTCAAAGCAAGCACTACAATAGTCATGTCTCAGTTTTTTATAATTGGTGAACGGATGTGGAGGTGTGATGACAGAGATTTGAAAAAGTAAAACAAAGCCCGGGGCTGAGTGACAGACAGCACAGCCTCCAGCTACGGGCCCTCCCTGCCTCTCCCCTCCTTCCCTTCCCTCCCTGCCTGCCTGTCTGTGTGCCGGACTGCAGGGAAAAAGAAATCTGATCCTGTCTCGCTCTAGAAAGGGGGTGTGAAGCTATCAGGCACAGTTAAATTGAAAACTCTTGTGGAAGTACTACAAAACAGCGGAGCCCTGAGTTTTGACGTGAAAAAGGTAAGGGATTAGATACTAAAGCGGATCCAGCAAGAGAAGCAAGTTTTAAGAAAACTCAGAAATTGTGAGGATATGTTATAGCATTGAATTGTAGCTGAGAAGAACTTGTGTTTGTCAGCTTTATGAATTAATATGATTTATCAGTGGTGTTTTTGTGGAAGAGATGGGGTTACTTTACCTATAATTGAAAATGTTATTAGTGAAGCTTACTGAGATTCTTAATTAACTATGTGATATCTATTTTGTAGCCTAATGTGGATATTGATTGACATCTTTGTTTGATATAACATAAGCACAGCTTTCTGTAAATTGCTAAAAAATAATTTTAAAAGAAAAGTTGAGGAATTATAAATGATCAAAAACAAAGTTCATATTAAATAAAAGGTACCACTTTTATTTTGGTCACTGATGGGATTTGCACCTGCATGTTACTTGATAACAGAGCTGGCTCCCATTCAGTGTAGATGTTTATAGTGAGGACACTTAATTTCAAGCCCCTCTGGCTCTGGTATATTTAGGTAGCATGAATTATAAACAGTGAATAGCTCATAAAAATCGTCACTGGGACCCATGGTGGTGTTGCTACTCATTGTGACAACAATGATAAAAGACACTGACTATACATAAAGCACCTATATGGCAGGTGGGTTCATTTCTCTGTGTTAGCCTATAAAAGAAGGTGATTTATGCTCATGCCAATAGTTTTAAGATGACTGCTTGTTTAAAGGGCTGTCTGATAATGCTTTTATCCTTGTTATACTGGAACAAATATCCAATGTGAGAGATATATTTTCTTTTAGTGTCAGGTGAGTCATTTAAAATGGTCCTTACTGATGCATTCCTTTACTGGCATCATCATCACAGAGAATAACAGACAGTGTATCTGATCAAAACAAGCCCTACAGTCCATGGTTTTATAAATTAAAAATAAATGAAGACATGATGACACACATATGCTCTTAAACTTCAGCTCAGTTTATGTAAAAGTAACTTAAGTGTACCTCAGAAAGAGTTAATTCAATTACTGAAGGGCAGACTCCATCTGTCAAATCAATGACAGATGCATATTATTCCTTTTTACTGGGGGAATGATCATGGTAGCTTTACACTCTGTGCCAGGAAAAACTTCATGCAGCATCAGTTCTATAAGACAGCTTTACAAGTGACTGATTTATACATAATTATTATGACTGGCACATGATTACATCAAATAATGTAGCTGTCTAGATCTATCACCTTAATAAATGAAATAAAAAAAGTCATGGACGAGCTAGCTGTCTGAGAAACGTCCTGGAGGGATTTTAAATATCTTCCATCGGAGTAAGATACATTCATTGAATAATCTACCAGATGTGTCACCATAACAACTTTTCTCTCTCTCTTACAACAATGTTTTATTGTGTTTTAAAAAAGCAAAAGATGCAGCTTTGATTTTCCTTTCATGAACTTTGAAGTATGATGTAGTCACTATATTTAAGCTGGGAACACTTAATTGTATAGCATGTTTATAGAGGGCAGTCAAAAATGTAGTTTTTGGGAGCTTTAGCTTGTAAAAATGGTCTGTTAAGGGTTTGAGCTGCAGTGCTGCACAAATTAAGCACAGAGAGAAACCAAAGGCATGCTGGAAGCACAGGCAGGGAGTTTTCTCAGTGGTAGAGGAATGCTCAGGGAGGGACAACAGCAGAAGGCAGAGGAAATAGCTCCACTGCCTACAAGGGAGCTCTTAAGCTCAGAAAACAAACAATCATTTTTGCAGAATCATTTTTCATATTATAATTTCAGTAAGCAGCAAACCTAGGAAATCAGTGTAGGATACAGACTGAGAGTAATTTCTCATTTTGCAGCTTTTAGCAGACATTGACCTTGATCTTTTTTATTAATTTTAGTAAAGCAGCTGTGTCTCTCTATTAACATGTTTATTTCAAATGTTTCTCCGCCTACGTCTGCTGGCTCATTGTCTGCAGCTCTGGTCTGCTGAGTCAAATGTTCACAAAGCCTTTTTTCTCGCTAGATTGGTTGAAATCAAAAGTGCTGCAGAAAACAATCTAAACCACATGGTGCCAAAACACTTACATGAGCTTCAAAGAGAATATTTCCATCCCAGACTAGTTAAAAATTTGCCCTTTCTGAGTCTCTCTATGCGTACATGAAAAACAGTTTGGTAAACTTTAATTAGATGTTAGAGGAGTTGTCTTTGCATAGCAGCACATTGCTTAGTCTGCCAAAGTTTGATTGCCTTTAATATTAATCAGTTATTTATTACCCAGGAAGACAAAATCCTTTTCTTTTTAACTGAACAGTCTGTCCTGTTTTTCCCTGTATGTTTTTCTTTAGATCTCACCAGGAGTGCCAGTTTATCAGAGACGGAGCTAAAGGAGGCTCGTGTCAAGAGTCAGATCATTGCTGCTCAGCTCACCATCCCTTCTAACTCCAAGTCCAAGGGTGTACAGCTCTTTAATCGCCGTAAGCAGAGAGTCAACGCCTTCACACTTGAGAGCTGTGGAGAGGGGTCAGAGGAGGACAAAACTGAGAATGTGAAAACTGACCCCTCATTTAACAAACTGACATGGGCAGAGAGAAGCAGTAAGGAGAAGGATAGAGACCTGAACTTTAAGAATAGTTGTGCGATCAAGCCGTTCTTCTCAACATCTGCAAGGGTACATTCAGTAAGTGATATCATGGATGAACCGACTAAGGATTTCCACAAAGAAGAAGACATGGATGAAAGTGTTGTCCAGGAAAGACATTTCCTCCCTGTCAAGGAAGAGCAGGAGGAAGAGGAAGAGGAAAGAGATCAAATTCACGAGGACAAGTCAAAGCATGAGATTCCCCCAGGAACTAAAAACACTGATCCACTCATGGCAGGAGATGCTGAAGGAGAAGCAGACATACATGGGAGACAAACAGGGCTAGATCCTATCGGAAAGCTTCCTAATGGCTGCCATGGTTCCTCTGGTCCTGAGAAGGTGTCTGCACCCACATCTAAGCAGACAACCTCCATCCTCAATAGAACTGCCAGGCCTTTCTTCTCACCACCCACAGTGCAGGCTGCAGTGACAGTCAGCCCTGTCATGGACATCCCTCCTCCTCCTTTGTACTCTACTCCTCCTCTTCCTGCTTTTACTGTCCCAGAAACTGTAGTGGCCTCACCTCCACCTCCGCCTCCATCATATCCCACACCACCTCTGCCAGCCTTCACAAACCAGGCCCCACAGGCCTACTGCTCCAGTCCACCTCCAATGTCCCCTGTCATGTCATCTTCTTCCCCTCCACCATCACATTTGTTGGTTTCTCAAAATAAGCCCATGCCCCATTATGGTCCTCCCACAGCCCCCAAACCCTCGACTTTTGTTCCTCAGCCATCTGGGGAGAGGAAGCTGATAACACCAATCAAAACAGGAATACTTGAGGAGGGTGCTGCTAGGAGGGCAAATAAAAAGTCAATGTTCACATTCAAAGAGAAACCAATAGTAGCGCCAAACCCTGAATTACTATCTCTAGTCCAAGGGGTGGATGAAAGAAAGAAACATGGACACAAATCTGTACCTGAGCCAGCATCTGAGGAAGAGTTACTTGCTCTGGGTGCAGAAGCCTCAAACTTCCTTGCCAAGGAAGAGGACATAGCAGAGGGAGCAAGAGCTCCAGAATGGGCCTCCTGTCTCAAAAGCTCAAGGACCAGACCAAGGGCAGAGCACCGGCCAGAGCAGACACTTACCAATGTGTCGGGAAAAGGGGCTGAACTATTTGCTAAACGTCAATCCAGGATGGAAAAATATGTAGTTGAGAAACAGAATGCAGGCCAAATTAGATCTCCTTCCCCTACAATGTCTCTTCCACCATCTTGGGTTTACCCATCAACCATGCCTGGTAGGGTCAAAGCCATTGCTAAAAACTCTGACATGAGTACTCAGCTTTCACAAAATCTTAAGGCCCAACAAGCACTCAAGCAGAAACCGAGACAAAAAGTTCCAGCACCAGAGCCAGTTCCAGAGCCACCAGCTTTAGAAAATGGTTGCTCCAAGATAGAGATGGACCTATCAAGGCACCGGCCATACCAGCTTAATTCTTCCCTTTTTATCATAAACCCAGTCAAGGACCCCATCAGTAGCCTACCCAAAGGAGCGCCACAGGCCAGGAACCTGACCTCCACCCCAACTTTCTCCAGACAAATTTCCTTATCTAACAACCCCCCATCTCACTTTAATGCCCAATGCATGTCACCTCAACTGCCTCTCAGCTCTACAGGAGGATCAGATTATCTGTCAAATCCAGCATCTGGGCATCCAAGGATCAGTTCTCCAATGTCTGCTTTTTCCCCAGACCGGGTGTCCTCTCCCCGGTCATCAGTGCAGGCACCAAGACCCACATTTTCTGCCAAAAAGGCAGGGATTGCACCCCAGGTGTGGAAACCTTCTTTCTACCATTTTTAGAAAATGTGTTTATAGAAGGATTGGATCTTCTGCATAGACTAAACACATGACTACAAAACTGATTTAAATAGGGCTAAAATTATAATTCATTGGACTTTTTGTTTAACCTCTGCCTTCTTCTTCTTGTGCCTCTTATTACTACCATCTCTTGCATTTTTATCTGGGAGATGTTGTTACCCACAAAATTGCCACTGAACAACTGAAAGATGAATAATTTTTAACGAGGGCTGTTTGTGTCTTATAGGATTATCTAAGTAAACTCATCCTCAGTGTTCAGTAAATATATAACTGCATATTCTTTTTCACTAACAAAATCCAAACAGTAGTAATTATTCTTCAAAAATACAAATGTGCCTTGGTGTAATGAAAATCAACTGCCATCCCTGAAGCCGCTAAACACATCAGCACTCAAGAACGTCCATTTTCAGCACATTTTAAAATATGATGAGAAACAACCTCACACTTTTTCCGCTGGGCACCAGGGTGATGTTACTTCACAAAGCACTTTAACAGATGGACTAGCATCTGCTTTATGATCCACAATTTGCAATTTAATGCTGTTCACCTGCATGAAAGTTGCAGCAAGAGAACTCCTTTTATGTCTTTATGCGTTTATGTTAATTTACTCTGCTTTTCAGCATGTTCTACTTAAATTTATGGTGCGTGCTTGAATTCTTAGCAGTTTTAAATCTGACAGCTATGTATTTTTTTCATGACTTAAAGCAGTAATTCCCTTATCAATCACTGTTGTTTCAGACTCCAGGGACTGTGCCTGTTTCATTTCATAAACCTTGATTCACTGCTCTTTTCTGCTGTAATCCTGTGTGTTATACCTGATTGTTGTATGTGAGACTGAATCTTTTCTTCCCTGATTAAAGCTTTATGCTAACACTCTACATAGATTCTTTTCTCACTTTTTTCTCTTTCCTTGACTTCACTGGCTTCTTTGAATGTGTATTGTTTGCCATCTTCACTTTCCTGCATTGGGTGCAGTCACTGTAAATGTACTAATAAGATTTTATGCTTCTTTAAGTACACAGATTGCTTGTAGTAGGGGGCTGATCTATTCTGTAACTCAGCGTGTGATATTTAAAATTCTGAAAAAAAGGAACTATTTAAGTTTTCCATTATTTTACACTTCTATAACAATTTGAATTATGTGTGTTCATGTTAAGACCTGAACCTTGCCTTGGTTGGCCTTAAAAGGCTCAGACATTGAGACAAATGTTATGACTCTTGACATGGGCTTAATTTTCTTCCAACAAATCCATGAATGTTTGAAATATGACCATTAACATTCAACTGACAAGACTATAAATTCTCAGGAATCTGATCCTTGCAGTTCAGTTTCATTATCATACCAAGTGGGAGTATTTTGTAATTAGTATAGGCAGAAGATGGATGCAACCCTTGCTTCAGTCAAGTAATTTCATATCCCTGCAAAGGTTAACCTCTACAGGAAAGCCAAATGATGGTAACCTGAGAGAGACACTAAAGACAGGGCCTATGTGTGCTGGCAGCCAGGCTTCCTGAAGAAACACATATGGAATGAAGGAATACACAAACATAACCTGAATGCTGCTGGGGCACAGGCTGAGCACTATTATACCAAAACACATTCACTTTTTAAGATTATTCAGTTGTTCTTGTGTGTGTATTTTATAAAGTTTCACAGCAAAAGGCTCTTAGTGTATGACCAACACATCCTAATGGAGTTTCATTAAAACCTTTTAGAATTATTTAATTATTTCCGTCTTGTACAGTCTCTGTTTTTGGACATGTATGTGTTGTATTTTTTAATGTGTGTTTCCAAGAGATTAAAAAATATGTTGTCTCTGTCCAACAGACACCAAAGGAGTCCTCGCCTGCTGAAATTCCCAGAGACGCACCTATGCCTACCAGGACACCAGACCTCACCAGACGTTTCAGCAGCCCAGGAAGTTCGGTTACTGGAACTTGGGCTTCCAACCTCCAAACAAACCACACTTCCCTCACCAGCTCCATCCGTTCAGTAACATCCCCTGTATGTTTTCCTAATAATGCAAGATGCCAATCCCCTATGACCAGTCAGAATAGCCAGTTTTCTACTGTTACCTCCGCTTCCACATCCAGACCCTCCCAAACTTCTACAGCCACCTCTCCTTGCGCTCCTCCATGGGGTTCAAGATGCCAGTCCCCAATGGTCAGCCTATCCTCTACCATTTCCACCATTCCTGCTTCCCATCCTTCTACAACTCCTTCTCCTGTTTCTCTTCCTTGGGCTACAAGATGCCAGTCCCCAGTGGGAAGCCAGAACAACAAGTCCACCACTGGTGTCTCCTTTTCTACATCTAAGCCTCTCCGAACATCTACAGTTTCTTCTCCATGCTCACCTCCCTGGGGATCTAGATGCCAGTCCCCAGCGGTGAGCCAGAATACTCAGTTTTCCACTAGTTCTTCAGTTCTTAAATCGACACCTTCTCAAACATACATAACCAGCCCTCCTCCTTGGGGATCAAGATGCCAATCACCATTAGCAAGCCAGAACACCCAGTCTTCTAATGTCTCTATTTCCACATCCAGACCACCCCAAACATCTACAGCACCATCTCCTGCCTCTCCTCCATGGGGTTCACGTTCTCAGTCTCCTTCACACTTTCAAACTAGTTTGTCTTTCTCTGCCATTAAACCTCTATGTACAACCTCTGTCACCTCCACTGTTTCCCAACCCAAAGACAGTCGCTGCATGTCCCCCATTGTTAATAACTTAGACTCTAAAGCCAACCATCGTCTCCTGGCCAAAAATATTATCAATGCAGCCAAACGTAAAAACAGCCCCTCCCCTGGCGCACTAAGTGGTCACAGTCTCCCCATCTCACCTCTTGGTCATGGCTATGACTGCCAAAAACCACCTATCAACCCCTTCCAGTCACGGTCACTGGGAGCACAATCCCCAACTTTCATTAGTCCTCCTCCCACTCCAACTCAGAGAATCTGCTCACCTGTGAGGCTCTACAACACTCGCTCCCTAACTGACTCTGATGCCTCTGTTGAATCTGAAGACTCAGGTCTCCGCTCTCCTGGCCCACACTCCTACAACACATGTCCCCGCGGCTGGGGCGGTAGCCTGAGGGTGAAGAGAAGCACTGTCTCCTCTGACCTGTGAAGGTGTTACTGGATGTTTATGAAAGCGTAGTTTCAGGTTTTTGTGGAATTGGATTACTAAGTAACAGAGTTTCTGATGAAGTTTCATCAGACTAATATTAGATAACTGCTAAATACGTAACTTTGATTGCAGATCCTATAATGGTATATGTCACGTCAAGGTATTTTATAGTATTTTATGTGGCTCACATTCATAGTACGGCCTGACAAGAACAAGCTTTTCACACAACACAGTTGCTGTAGCTTGTATGCTGCTTATGTGCCAAAAAGTGCAAAAAACTTAAAATAACCAAAGATATTTCAGTTCACTTTAAATTCATATTATACTTTTTTACACCTTCATCACAAACATACAACCTCTTCAGTCAATACTGTAGTTAAATAGTTTTCGAAATAGTATCATTTTTAAACTTTATTTATGAACTATCATTATGATGCAAGTCAAAAGGGGTTGAGACTTAAAAATAAGGGAATGTGTAACATGTAAATATGAAGTTCAATGGTCAGTACAGTGCTTTGTTGAATCATTCTCATTGCATTGTTTTAGGAAATGATCAATTCATATTGAAAATTAATTTAGGCAGTTCTAAGTAAAATGATTTTGCATTTCTTTTCCATGACCAAACACAGTGATACGTAGGAAATGCTTTTTTTTATCAAGCATGGGGAAGCTATTCACTATAGCTATTACCAGTTGTAATGAATGCAAAGTAAATCATATGCATAGTCATCACAGTGCAACAGCAAGTTGCTCTAAGTACAGAATTTGCTTCAATGAATGTAACTTCATAGATAGACTGACTAAGAATGACAGAAAAAAGGGAGTGTTAAGTATAAAGAATTAGGTGGAGGTGAGATAGGGCATTGATAAAACTGTTCAATCAAACACTGTTTCCGAGTTACAGGAGAAAGTTGTCAAAACTGATGCAGTTTAATCAGTTTGTTGCTTTTGTTGACAAAATAAGGTGTACTTTTTGGATGATTAAGGTTTGTCATAATGAATGGATTAAAACAATATTGTACTAAGTTCCTTTTAGAAAGAGGTTCACAGGTGTATGTTACACAAGTTGCAAAGGCTCGAGATGTTGTTACATTTCTGTGGGAGAAAATGGCTTGAAGAATGTTGAAAGTAATGAAGTGATTGGGACAAGAAGACTGGAGGACCAGTATGTATTTCAGTTACATATAAAAATTAAATGTACATTATCTTTCACTTTTATTTTTTCTCTTGATACTTGATTTGCACTTTTATTCATTCCATTTCAGTGGCTAAGTTGGTGTTGTTTAAAACTTGATTACTCTAAGAAGTGTCATTTACCATTAACTTGCAAACACACGCATACCATAAATATTAGACCACAGCCGGAGAATGCAATATGTTGACATGATAGTGGCAATCAGCTGTAAACATAACTGCTGCCAGAACTAGCTTCACATTTCAAGTGTGGGACCATTTTACCCCACCTTTACCAGTTGTGTGCTAGCACAACAGATCATTCCTTCATTCCCTGTCATGCAGGCCAAAAGCATCAGCACATTTCAAATATTCAGCCTGTGTGTCCTTTGAGTGACAGGAACTCCTGCTATACAGTAACCTGGCTCCTTCAGCAGGATTAGGCCTATCACTGTCATGGCCTTAAACATTAAAGAATCATATTTTTTCATTTGCAAGCAGTTTTTTTGTGACTGCATGTCTGCAATGCCTTCTATAACTCATGTTGCATCGCATGACTGTATGATCTTTGAATGGTTTTATGCAAAATAAAAATTGTATGGCACTTATTTGAATATTCACTATTTGTCTTTATTATTTTACTTCGTAAAACTCTAACGTAATTGGGAACGTAACTAGAAACATTGTAGCAACTCTCTATGTCCATTTTTATATGTATATGCAAATAAAATGTGAAGGTGGTCATGGAAGAGGGATATTTGACATATACTGATATGTTCCAGACATTTATACCATTCAGTTATTGTTTTTATTATATATTCATTTCAACTTTCTAGATAACATGGAGTATTTAGCAGACTATGATATTTGTAGGTCTAAAGCAATTCTGCTCAGTGCTGTCTAAATAGGGATATATATTGCTGGAACCATAAGACCCTGTAACAGCTGCTCTGTTAAAATTGTATGACAATATAGTTAATGTACTTTAAGTTTCATAGTGGCTATGTGTTGTTTTATTCCATGTCAAGAAAAAAATAGATGAAAAGATGTATCTTATTTACATGCACTTACACACTGCCTACCAGTTAATATGCTCACATGTAGGATAAACCACACTCATTTGCAGGTGGTTTTACAGTCTTGTGTTGTGCTCACTGTCAGTACAACATAATGCATGCTTGTGGCTATAGAAGACCGGCATGCCCCAGAGAGCAGCACCCTGAGGTGAAACGAAAACACATTTATCGCAGGATCGTAGACTGCCATCTGTAGGACTCCACACAGAAGTTCAAATGAGCCAACACTGTTAGAACAGACTGTTCACTTCCTGTTTCTTTTTAGTGTTTCAAACTTTTAACGTATTCTTTAATTATTTATATTTCTCTTGAAATAACTTACCATTTCGTTGAAATGATTTGACCTGTCCTGCTAGAAGTGATAAACATATAATTACACTTTAGTTTATTAGCATGTCTGTCATTCCTAATCAACCTTTTCAGTGCAGAAGTAAAAACACGGGTGTAAAAATAACAATAATCAATTATAACTCCATAATTATGAATAATTGTGCATGATATAATACTTACTCCAGTCCATTTTTTTGCTATGGCAAGCAAAATTGCTCACTCTTTCCTCACTTTGAATTAATTTGGTTAAAAACCAATTACCTAATTGCACCTTTTAATAAAGTAAGCTACTGTATTATTGCTTATTCCCAGTGTGGTCAAGCTGTGGGAGGCTGCGTTGAGTTAAAGACCTTGGTTGAGACACAAGAGGCCGCTCTTGAGGTGAAAAGGGCGAAAGGCAGCGCAGTGGTTTTGCCGTTTGACAGCAGGGGCTTGTTTTACAGCACAAAACAACAAGGATGAAGACTCCAAGCGACGGTGCACCAACACAGATAACGTTAGGGAGGTTTAGCTGAACGAACGCCAGCCTCGCCTCGCTGTGCCCGTGTGTGTCCAGCGACATTAACAGCAGGCAACCGGAATATCGACGGAATTGCTGATGAATGTGTGTGTGTGCCTTAGTTTAAGTGTTCCTGGATTTGTTGTTGTTAGCCGCTAATGCTAACTGGAGAAGTTGGGAAGCTAGCTGGCCTAGCAAGCTAATAGTTAAAGTGAGGTAAAGATAATTGGCTACATATGTCTAATTTAACCTACTCAGCGCTGTCCGGCGAATAAACTCGGGGTTGTTTAGCTAATGGAGCCTGCTAACCCTGTATTCAGTCGTTCAGGAACTGTAGGTTTGGTTCAGTATCTGTCATAAGAGTTACCTAGCTTCCCAGTTAGCCACCACTATCCTTGAAAGAATGAGTAGAAAACACCGTCATTTTAAAGGAGCCGAAGTCAGCTGCTGCGTGAAATACTTCTTATTCGGATTCAACATTATATTCTGGGTAAGTAAACACAGTCTGTGCCTTTTACCTCTCTGTGTCATTTGTAAATCGCTAACTAGAAGTGTGTATATGTAGTGGTAAACGCAGAGTACCGTTAGCACCGTTGTTGGCTAATTAAAGTTGATTACTGAGCTCAAGTTAGTGCCATTTTTTTCCATGTCATTTTTGTGGTGATGTTGATGTTTTTGTAGAGCCATGCACAACATATAAGCATGTGACTGATCTAATTGAGGAGGAAATTATTTTTAGGCGGAGGACCTTGGTCATGTCCTAACATGACCACACAAGTGAACACACTCAGTTGCTTTAACATTTTAACTTTAAAACTAATATTTGCTTTTTCATACCTCTGCTTACTTCTTTAGGGCAGTTTAAGAGTTTTCCTCTCATAAACTCTCCTTAAGTTAACTCTTGGCCATCAGAGGAAGATTAGTTACAAATATACTAATGGAACCTCAGGTAATGCCGTGATTTTCTTTTGCAGTAGTTTCTCCTCTGACCTGGTTGTGAGTGTTGGTACCACTGAGTTGAGTCAGGCATGAGTCTCATTTGCATTGATAGGGCAGAGGCAAGTGGTTGCACGTCTCCTTTGCAACACCCCCCTCCATAGCCTGAAAAGTTTCTCTGTTCAGTCTTACCCACACCTCCCTCCTCACTCATCTGCATTGCCTCTGTGCGACTGGTATAATATAATGTCTGTGGGTGAAGGAATGGCGTGTCTGCCCGCCCTAGGGGGTCTTCCCACACACATTTAAAAGGAAAAGGCCATACAGCCTGAATACCACCCAGCCCTTCTCTTTTCAGACATTTCTTTCAGTCCCTTCGTGACTATAGCGCTCAGGCTGTGCGGGACAGCATTGTTTGTCTTCACTCACACACCCACAAATACACAAAGGGTAACAGTGAGAACAAAGACTAGGGGGGCCTGTGAGTCCGTGTTTTCTCCCATCATATGCTTGTTCTAGGAACATGGGATTCACATGCCTTTCTTCACGTTCTTTAAACTTCCCCCACCACCTCCTCATTCTGCAACACTGGTCTTCAACACAGAAGTGATTATACTATACCTGTCACATTCTCTGTGTCATGAACGCGATTTTTGTAAATACTGTTACAAATACATTTTTAGTATTACCCTCACAAATATGTTTTTTGTAATTTCACTGAACTGAGCAATCAGTAGGGAAATCTTGAGTCATAGGCTTGCAACATTGTGTCTGACTCAAATCATGTTCTTTCTGACTGTTTGACACTCAAGCCAGGCTAACAGTCCTGTGTCTGAGCTCTCTATAAAACGGTGAAACAAGTTCCAGCTCGCTGGCTGTTTCCGTTCATAATCACTAGAAGATGTTCTACTCTTGTCTGTGGGCTTCGGAACTGGATTTGACAGACAAGCCAGTGCATTGCTGAAATGGAGAGAGATGGGGTTTATACTCCACAAATCAACCCATTTGTCTTTCCTCTGGTGATCTTGTCAAGCTTGAAAAGGCTTCCTAAATTGAGACAAAATGCTTGTAAGGCCATAAATATTGTGAACAAAATGGAGCAATGCTTGCTCTTTTTTCAGTGTGAAGTCTTTTAGTACCCAGGCTTGCTGCTGACAGCCAGGCATTCTCACCCAAGAACAACACACCTTCTCTCCTCCTCAGAATAGACACATTCTTCACATCCACTTAATTAATCACATTTTCTGCCTGAGCTGCTGAAATGTTTGGAAGCTCTGCACGCTGTAATTAAGAGCTTGTTAAGCTGTAACCAAGTTGCTGAGTTGGTTGGATGCAGGCGGAGTGTTATTAGCCAGTTACAGTTCTAAGTAGCTTTTCACATTTGGCATTAAAAGGCAAGTTGGATGATCACATCTCAAACACCTGTAAACAACCAAATGTAAGTGCAGCGTCCTCATAATGTATGTTTGCAATATGCATCTCTGATTACATTTAAGGAAAGCATAGACTTTTGTCTCACCTTTGCCATATTGGACAGTTGTTTTTTCAGAATTTTGATCAAATAAAGGGAAAAAAAATCTAATGAGCTCCCTTGGGCTCTGGAAACCAGAATGGGGATTTAAAATGTTCCTTTTTATGCATCTTTTTAACAACTTAATATAATTTTCATGTCCCTATAACATGTCTTTTCAATTCACCTAAAATCCCATTCAGATCACCATATACCCTTAGTTTTGACCATTTTTCTAAAGAAGCAGTTTACAGTGACTTTAAATGCAACTGGGCTTCAGCTGCCCACGCCCTTTTCAGGAACAGGTTTGCAAATGACTCTGAGCAGCCAGTGAGAGCAGTTCAGTGATTACAGCAGCTGTGCAGAAAAAAATGACTACTGCCTCCAAGTTTGTAACATATTTAAAATGGAAATATATCCTTAATCGCAGAATGCAATATGCATGTTTATTTTCTCAGACAATTTTACAATTAAAATGTTAACATTTAGTTAGTGGCTGTGTTTATACTTGTTCTGTTGCCTCACTGCACAAAAACCCAGGCTCAGTCCTTGATTGTGATTTTAGATTGGTCTTAAGTTTTCTCCCTGGCAATACGATGAAAACTATTAATAATGGTATTTACATTAGCCATGCAACAGGCTAACACTGTAGACAGTATAAAACATGGCTGTAGCTACCTTAATGTCCCCCATTTTCAGTGTTGCCATCTTGGTTTTCTGATGAATACGGGTTTGAGCTGACAAACACTACATTCCCACTGCAGGAAATTCAGATTTTTTTTTGCTGAGATTCGATTTTTTTGCGTGGTTGTTCACATTTTTAATTTAAATGCTACCGCTATCAGACGCCACTGTGAACAGTCCCTGAACTGACACGCATGCGCAGAAGAAAGCGTGACGTCACACACAGAACGCTGTGTTTGCAGAAGTAAATATGGATTCTACACATTTCAGCCTGTGAGTAAAACTTCACTTTCTTTCCAGTGACTAGCTCCATCAACGCAGTTTGTCATGCTTGTTTTGTGCATTGTTGACATTTGAGCTTGCCATGTCTCACCTCCCCAGCTCAGAATTATGACGTCTGTCTCACGGCAGCGATGTAAAAGTTGGAAATACAACATGACCATTCAGACTGAGGTCGCTTTGAAAAATATCTGATTTAGGACCACATATTGAAGTGGCCTGAATGTAATTCAAAAAAATCGGCTCTGGGCTGTTCAGACTGTCATGGACAAATCAGATCTGGGTCACATATGGGCAAAAAAAATCGTATTTGCCTGCAGTGGGAACGTAGTGTAAGAAACTACACACAGAATTTACACAACAGACAATATTTTCTTCATTTTGACCTATAACAAGTGACTGATGGGGAGGCCTGCTAATGAATGAACTCATTAGCAGGTCCACATCAAATCTGCACCCTCAGAATTCTGCAGATTTTCCACAAAGTTCAAAGAACTTTGTGTTGTTGGCAAATAATTATTTTTGCCTCCCTGTCACTGGTGTATGTTGCTGTTACTTTGATCGATGTGAAAGGGCTGTCCTAAAATGTTTGTGTTAAATTCTAAAGCATGTGTAAATTGATATTTATTTCAGCCAGTTGAAATGTTGAGAAAATTTAGGCTGATATATTGTATTAAGTAAATCATAATATTTGCTCAGGTGACAGTGATTCTTACATATTTGTTTTTATGAATCCTTGATGATGTAACAAGCAAAAAACCCTTTGCAGAATTCCACAGATTTTTCTCCTGATTTACCGCACAAAGCTATGAAAAAATCCACAGAATCTGTTTGGACCTGCTCATAAGGAAAATATTTACTGAGGTTGAGTATGAGTGTCATTTTCCTATACATAGTTCCCACATGATGTCTCAACATACCCGTATTTCCCGAGCAGCCGCCATTGCTGTAGGCAAGTTGTAGGCAGCTGTGCAATTCAGGACACTCGAGGAAACTTCGCCAACCCAACCATTAACAAACTTGATTGTACGCCTCCAGTGACTTGTAAGCCTTGAATTGCTCACTGGTATAAAAGCTGCGTGCCAACACAAGATAATGGTACATGTCATAGTATTGAATTGGTGGCAATGCTGAAACTTCATGCTTCAGCTTTTCCTTTGCTAATAAGTATGGATCCACACCTATTACACCAATTTTTTCATCGTAGCACTTTCTATCCTCCATACTTAATGATTCTACATAGTCTTTCTCCTTTTATCTTTTCATGATTTTGATCACAAGACGAATCCGATATCAAAACAGTTTAAAATTTGCAGGGAAAATTGATGAACAGCAGTATAAACAAGTACAGCTTGCCAACAAAGATGGTGTTGCTAAGGAGGTCACATGACAAGGAAATGGGTCTGTGGGAACTAGGACTGGAAGTCTTTTTGCCATCTTTTTTATTGTTTATAGCTAAGGATTTCCCAACTGATGCAAGAACATTGCCGTCAGAAATTAAAGTAAGACACGAGGTTGTCAGTCCTCAAATGCTATAGGGGAAGGAAACTTAGTTTACATTTGGCATTTATATTTACCATATTTTCACTGCTATTCTTTGCCATCAGACAACTTGCACAATGAAAAATTGAAGCTTTAGTTGTGTATTGTAGTATTTATTATATTAAACCTCACTCACCTCACCTTCACTTTTTTTGCAATTGTTTAGCAAAACAGTTTGATAATCAGTTTTGTCTATCTCTGTTTCTGTCTGTAGATAAAAATTAGTCCAATAATTGAAAAAATAGACTTTTAGTTAAAGGACTTGGTGTATAGAACTATTAATTTTTTGCATTGAATTTGTTTCTGTATCCAAGACTAGATTTCACATAACAGATATTTTCTGGTTTTCTACTACTGTGTAGTTTGTTTTCAGCTTTTCACAACTGAAATCAAATATTAGCAGGGTGTTGGAGTCCTCTTACTGGGGGAGTTTATTTATTCTTTCCCTGACTCAGAGATATGCACAATTTGGTTTTGACCCTCTAAAGTCTGTCTAGAGTGTGCATGAATGTGAAATATGTGGAAGTGTATTCTTGTTGTGAAGTCAGATGAGCTGTTCACCCTGTTGACAGTGCCGCAGAGATCAAAAATGACTGTGTTCAAACAATCAGACTAATTAAATATTCAGCTTTTTAGGGAGTCATTGAAAGGGTATTCACACTCGAATAAGTCTATACCCTGTGTGTCTGTCTAGGAAGTGGAGAGCTTGATTTGTCTGCTAGTTAGTTGAGGTTAATGGGATCAGTGGGCTTAGGGAGGCATCTTTTCAAGTGTTGATAATCTCTCAGTCCACATAAGAGAGGAAACTCTTGCTCTGGGGCATCTGGGATATCTTACGAGCAGCGCTTGACAGCGAAAAAAACCTTGATTTGAATAACAAGATGGATACAGAGACCTTGACTTCCAGACTTAATTTGATCAGTGTGCAATAAATACAGAAGTACAGCAATACAACACATCAATTAGAAGGATAAAAATAATAAGAAAAAAATGATTACCACTGCAGGTGAGATTTAAATGAACAAATCCCGAATATTTAAAAAAGATATTACACAGAATTACAGTAAACAAAGAAAGTGACTTGTAAACCTAGCCAGAATGAACACTGACATAGTACTGTGCTTTTCTTAGTTTTATTAATTAAGTTTTGAGTTGTATATGGAGATAAAAATCTGCAGAAGAAGAACATTTTTCACGTATCTACTGCTGTTCAGTGAAAAGCACCAACTGTCTAGAGAATGTCTTGTCAGAGTGGCATTGAAAGACTTTAATTCAGGTAGTTAACTTCACTGCAACAAGCTGACCTAAATTTTACTCTGGCTGCTCACATTTACACCGTGAGAAGAGTTGGATAAAAAAGATGTAATGCAAGAACTGTTTCATTTCTGTTTGAATGTACTCATTCAGTCAAATTCAATTTGATCCAAACCTTATTGTCCCATAAGGGAAGTTTGATTTTCAGATAGGGCTTCAAAAAGGCAGAGAGCAAAAACCTATAGTATGAATTCTGAGGACGTGCTTTGTATATATCATTACATTTAATATCCCATTACAGATGCTTCACATTACAACTTACTTTCTCTGTTAGGTAATAGTAAGTCATGTCTCTTCAGCACACACATTAAGTTGAAAATAAACTTTTGCTTAAACATTTTAAATGTTGATTGTGGTCTTTTCAGTTAGCTGTGCCATGTATGCATTTTGCAAAGGAAAATGATCACTGACTGAGACAGTGCAGTGGAAGAAATAAACCACAATAACAAACTACCAGGCTACCTCACTTAATACCGCCTTCAGCACTACATCAAGCTGTGGCAGGAAGAAATACAACCTGATGTGTTCTAAAGTACTTATGACCAGAAATAATAATACAGATGGCTACATAACAAAAATACTTTTGTGGTGTTTGGCTGGTGTTTCGTTTTAGAAGCACCATAGTGAATAGTTTTTTTTCTGCTTCACTGGATTGTTCATAGTAAAGAAGACATGGAAAAGGAAGGGGATGTACTCATACTAAATAGTCATTTAATAAATCATTTAATATGTGATGTTTACATTCTGCTGTCTTTACCCCCTAATTGTTACTTTTCTGCAATTTGGTGCTTGGAACCTCTTTGAGGCAGCACAAATAAATCATAGTAATGATCCTACTGAAATCATTCATTCTAAAATCACAAATTATGGGAACTTTTAATGTCTCCCAAGTTTGGAATTTGTAGATGCTAACCAGCATATAGGATATACCAGCTGTGCTGGATAATATTTATCAATAAAGTTTAATGACATTTTACTGATTTCTTGCATTAGTAAAAATTAGAAAATGTACATTTATAAAATGATGGTGCACAGGTATGTACTAGAAAATGTCAATATTCTAATAGTTGTAGAAATATTTATAAAAATAGAAAAGTGTATTACATAACTTTTCTCTTGGTTGGCTTTGATAAACAAGTTGAGTCTGTTTATTTGCTTTTTTAAAAAAATTATATACTTAGTAGTGATGCATTCATTTAGCTAAACATCAGCACCAGCATCAGCACTGATATTAGCCTTGTTGACTAGTATTGATCTATTGGAAAATAAGAGACCATTTAACAGTATTAATGACCAGTGTTTCAGTTATGTCACGTTAATTTTGTACTGGCTAGATGTTCAAACACAGAAAGATAAATATCTAAAATACTTTAATTATTAAAACTTCTTTGTTTTCTTGGCACAAAGAAGGGAATAAATTGGTGGCGACTCAAGGCCTTTCCACAGTGGAAGTGGTTGTGTCAGGAGGGGCATCTGGTATAAAATCTTTTCCAAACTGCCTATGCAGATTCATCTGCTGTGAGAACCCTTAGAGGAAATACAAGGGAGCAGTCCAAGGTGCTTACTTTAATAATCTTTTTGTTTGTATGAGGCTTTTTAAAACTTACAGTTCTGTAAAATCCACACATTAAACCATGTATAGGCATCCACACCTTACTATATTCATACCTTACCTTCCCTCATATATTAATTCATGCATGTATACGTACATGCAAGCAAGCATTAATCTGAACAGTAGCTAAAAAGTAAAGAGAACATACGCAAAAACATTAAAACAAGTATTGGTTGTTAAAGAGAAAGCTAACCCATTTAAAACAAACTGATGGCTCAGCCACTCTTGATAGGTTGAGTAAGGCATTTCTAAAGTCTTATATTCTCAAAGCATGGTCACCTCTGGGTTTAAATTAAGAGTGTGGAACAGTTCAGAGGGCCTGATCAGGTTATCATAGAAACTGTCTACTGGAATAAGGTCTCAGCAGTGCTGTTATTTAAGCAGTTGCAAGGCCATGTGAAGTTCTGTTTTTCATTGTTACAATATGCTGTGTACAATATAGTGGTGGTTAGTGCTGTCTCCTCAAAGCAAGGCAGTCCTGTGCTTGACTCCACCAGTGGGCTTCAACCTTTGTTTGGAGTTTGCGTGTTCTCCCTGTGTGTACATGGGTTCTCTCTTAGTATTACAATGACTCCAGATTGGCCATAGGTGTAAATGTGAACATGAACGGTTGTCTGTTTCTCCCTGCTAGCCCTGTGAACTGGTGACTTGTCCAGACTGTACCCTGCCTCTCACTCTGACAGCTGGAATAGGCTCCAGCCCCTCTGTGACCCTGAATTGGACAAGTGGTTAAGAAAATTTATGAATAGTACATAGTGGTCTTGAGGTCTAACAAACCTATTGAACACATTTCCTAGAAAATCTGTTATTGGATGTTTGCTAGAAAAAGTCTTGTTCTTTCCTGCCACATGTAGATAAGTGGAATAGCATGAAAGTTGTAATGGATTGTATATGCTTGGCCCAGTCAAATAAAAACACTTCCATTAGTAGAAGAGTAAAACTCCACTCTGGTTTTGGTGTGGTTTAAAGCTGTGTGTGAATGATTAAAGAAGTAAACTGTCTGACCCTACCTTTATTCTGATTTCTAAAAACATGGGAGTTGGTTCATTGAACACTGGCAAAAACAACACATTTTTCTCCACACACATACTGACATTTAAGGGTGACTGCAAGTTCACCATTCTCCGGTAAGGCAAGCAAACAAGCTACTGATCATAGATTGCAAGACTGATTGTGTGCTGCTCTGCTTACTATTTTTTTTTCTTTGCTGGTGCACGACTGTGGTAAAGCGGTGTAGTGCACGGACCCACAGGAACCAACATCTCATAAAAATGCAGACGTGCACCAAGTAGTAATAATAATAAAAAGAAAAACAAAAGGAAAACCCCTGAGCTGTGGAAAAGAACCTGAGAGCACTTAATGATCAAGGCTTGTTCCGGATCCGGTAACTAATGGCGGAAAGTGAGAACAGGTTCTAAAATGTCCAGCTTCTTGAATTGCTGTCGTTGATCAATGCTGGTATGTGGAGCTGGGCGATATGGGAAAAATTCATATCACGATAATATTTTTTATATCACTCTCAATATAAGTTTTGATATAAATCCAGTCATTTCTGTCAAATTTAAAATTTCCCTTTTCCTCCAAAGTGAGATGTGAAGATATCATGAGGTAAATTTTGGCTTGAATATTATTTGTTGTCTGTCAGAACTTGAACATAACACATGTAATGTACAACATTATACAACTATTTCCAATAAATGAAATGGGTATATATACTTAACTAAAATCTTAATTCTGAGCAGTCAGAAGCTTTCAAGATTTACAGGAGATCATTAAAGTTATTGGTCAGCTCAAACTAAAATAATATCTTAATTCTGAAATCTTAAAGCTAATGTTAAAATTCTAAAGCCTTCAAGTTTTACAGGAGAACACAAAGTAAATTCTTTGGTCAGTTCCAAGTAAACGAAGTAGGTATTCATATAAAGTAAAATTTAAATAATCTACCTCTGTACTATATCCTTTGTTTTCCAACCATTTTAAAGTGCTTGAATCTATACAGACCTAAAAAGAAACATCCTCTGTACAAATTCAGTTTTCAGGATCAAAGAACTTTCAGTCCTAAAGTCATGACTTCACCTGTTTGGTCTTCAGGAAAGTGTGCAGTTTAAAAACATTTGCTTTTCAAAATCTAATCCTGGTCAGTGCATTGAGCAGTGGGGCAGTGAGGCTCAGATATGGTTCAGATGTGCGACTGTCTCTCTGCACTCTGTGTATAGCTGAATCGTCTGAGATAACTAGTAAAGAGGGTTAATTACTTTAATCAGCTGCTTAAATCCCACATTTTCCACCATGCTTACTGGCATTGTTTTTTTTTTTTGTTTTTTTTAAAAAATAAAGTAAGCTGTGGCCTTTGTGGGCTCACTGTGTGATTTTGTTGTAAGGCATGGAACTGGAGAAAGTGGACCCTGTGGTCTGTGGTTGTTTTCAGAAGGACCAGCAGCACTTGTTTGGGTCTGGAACTGTAAAGGCTTTCTTTGTGCTCTAAAGGATGGCCCTACTTCAGATGTTAAATCACATTAGTATTTTTACTGTCTTTGTTGAAACTTGCTTTTCACATAGTTTGCAGCACAGCTGCTCTGCTTCTGTCAGACTAAACAGTCAAAATATCTCCACACACCGAACTTCTCTGACCCGTTTTCAACAATGCCCTTGTCTTTTGAACCTTGGGCTGAGTCCGTTGCCATGTCGCCTTTTAGTAACGCTATCCCTCGGATTTTCCATCGTTATTTTCTCTTTTATCTTGCTCGTCCTCCTGAGATGTGGTGTGTGTGGCTGCAGAAGCACAAACATTAGTGCGTGTCCTGTTGCTGGCTACTAGCCTACGCTCCAACTAACAAACATGGCTGTAACTCTTTCCCATTCTCATATTATTGGCTTTTCGTGTTTTCTGTCAAAACACGAACAACGTGAGTTTTAGCGGCGTTATATCAACCATGTCTTAAATGTCTGCGTAAAAAAATGGTCTATTGCAATAATTATCGTTATCATTTTATTGCCCAGCTCTACTGGCATGCTTATCTGAAGGTTGAGCTTTGCAAAACAATGTTGTGAAACTTGCCACAGTCAAACTTTTGCGCACCTGATTTACATGCAAGCCTTTTTTTTCCTATGACACTGCTTACGCTCAGATAATAAAACAGTTGCATAAAGGCTTCCTTTCTGAACATAGATTCTTTGTAATGAACATATTGATAAGGAATCTGACAGAGAAGCAAACTCAGTGAAAGAATTGGTAACACAGTCAAGTAACTACCTTACCATCCAACAAACATGCATTGATTCCATTTTAGGATTAAAGCTGACCTTGATAAAGGAGCTTAAACAGTTCTGTATCCCAATTGAGATATTCACAGTTAAGTGTAGAAAAACAATGGCTACATTATAAAAATTTCTTTATTTTTAATGATTTAGATGGGTAATTATCCATGCTATTTTGCTGCTCTTCCATTTTGTTGTGTATTTCCTGCTGTAAAATGAGAGTGGGTTTTCTTTGTCATGATTTTCAGTTCCTTTAATCTGCATGGAAAACTTTTAAGTCAAAAGGCTAAGTGCTGTAATACTCCAGCTCTGTCAGTCTAATCCCTTGTGATGTCCGTCTGCTTACATTGATTCTTCCTGCTTGTCACTTTCCGGCTGAACCTACCAAATAAATCACTACAGATGCTTGTATAACTACGAGGTCAACCCAGCACAGTGCACCCACCCTTGCTGATTGTTGTTGTTGTTGTTTGGGAAAACTCACGTTGTTGATCTTGTTGTGTGTGCTAATGGGTTACCAATAGTTTACCTGTTTCTTGTGACTTAATCGGCTTCCCAACAAATGATTTAACACAATTTCAATGGAGCTATTATATTTCAGGCACTACCATTAGAGTTTGTCCCAGCTGAGTCCATTGCCATCCTAAAAGTCTTATGAATGCCATTTTGTAGTAGCTAAACAGCTGATTATACAATAATATTTATGCAGGTAAACAACAGAAACTGACTTTTTTCCCCCTGACATGCAGATTTCTGTAATCCTGAAGCCTTGCTGTTGTTTTTGTCAAGTTTTTATATCTTTACATACTGTGGGGTAATAATACAATCACTTGGTTTTCACTTAGGTTAAAACTAAACACACTCATCCTTCACTGGGAGGCTGACACTGGAGGAATTTTCCAGTATGAGATCCTCCAACTTCTTATGCAGCCCAGTGTAATATGTCCAACTTGCAGTGACCTGTAGATGTAATTATTCGATTTTTGTAGAATTCACTTTATTTAAAAGCTCTAAAAGCCATTTTCCTCACTTGGCTTCTTTCCATACGTGATTCTCTGCCAGTTTTAGAAGAGCACTGATAATTAAAAATTAGAGATTCCTTTGTTCTACTCATGTGTGCAATGTCTGCACGGCTTTTTTATTTGACAAAGAGATTGCAGTGGATCGGACAGAGTTTAACACAGTAAAAACCTGAAAAACCTGAGTCTGAAGGCAGTTCTGTTGTTCACATAAGTTGCCTGGGAGACGCTTCACTCCCAACCATTTCTGAGCTCACTAAATAATGACCGTTTTATCTGTAATAAACAGTTTGATGATATTAAGTCACAGCTACTTGCATGTGTCTAACTGGTGGGTATCATTGCTTCTCAAACCTCTTTTGTGTGCTGTGTGTTACAGTTACTGGGAGCAGCATTCTTGGGCATAGGCCTGTGGGCATGGGCGGAGAAGGTATGTATAAACACATGCACACAGACTGGTGAAGGTCTACCACATAGCTTAAATTCGTTCAGATATTCTAGATGTAATAAGATGGAATTGTGATTTGCTGGACAGAGTCTAGATGTAAACAGAGCTTTTGAGAGGAGTGGTGTGGAAAATAGAAGTACCATTCCTCTGACACTTTGTAGCACTCAAAGGCATATTACCTGATAATAGTCCTGGTAAACACATCTCAGGATATGAATTATACTTTCTGCTGCAGTTCCAATGTGATATGTAACTAAGTTTTGTTGAGCCAATATCGAGGTAATGGTTAAATTGTTTTTCTGGTGATTGAAGCATGAAATGGTTGTGGCCACAGGGCCCAAATGACACACTCATTTGACTCATAGCTACTGGGATCTGAATGCCTTGTGTTGTGTCTTGTATGAAAGCCTATTACAAGATACATTGGGTCTTACATTTTCATGGAAACTAGTCACTGTTGTCCACACTGGAAGGGCTACAAAGAGCAGGTGTTGCCATTAACCTGTCGTGTGCAGTAAATCATGGCAACGTTCATAACTTCTTTCAATGGAGTTACCAGTCAATTTGTTCATTAATTAGCAAGAAATTGGTGCACCAGCGTGGAATCATGTACTGATTAGTAACGTCTGGTCATGAACTCTGTGCAAATCGGCCTGCACTGGAGTACCTTTGTGGAGGAGCGTGAATAATTTAAAAGGATTAGGACGAATGATGAATAGCAGTTGCTGGAAAGACGTAATGGTGAGTTTGGGTCTCAGTGACTAAGATGATTAGTTTCAAGCCCGCTGTGCGCAGCCAGACTACATTGTTGTTTCTGGGCCGCCTGCTAAAATTTAAATGTATTCAGTTTATTCTGCAGCAGTGATGCAGCATTGCCTCCATCCTATAGTTTTGTCCTTGTTCAGTGCAGGGAGATTAACTAAGGCACTCTGAGAGCTGTTTTAGTTTTAGATGCAAGTGTTTGACATCTACACTGTCATATGACAAGCAAACAGGATGTCAAAACTGAGAATGGGTAACCCATAGTAATATGGACAACTATAGTGGGTTCTTTTTTCAACTGAATGAGAAATGTAGATGAGATCAGACTTTTAATACAACTGAACAAGCTTTTATGCAGCTTTGTGCAAACCGTACTTCCTTTAATGTGCTATCTGGAAGCATTAACTATACTTCTGTTAAGCATGAAGAAACAATATACACTGTAGTTAGGAAATGGGAATGACTTCAGATTAAATCTGTCTCGTTGTAAACAAGACCAGTCTAAGGTTGCATACCTCTTTTATTTTATTTGGAAAACATCACACATGATATAGACCATTGTAATTAAATAACAGTATTGCAGTTTATTGCATTTTCCTGCTACATTTCTGCATCTGTGAAGAGGACCAAGCTGGCCTCTTGGCTGTGGCATTAGTTTAAATCTCACCTTTTCTCTTTGACATCATAGGCTCTTTTCAAGGTTAGCTGTGCTTTGTAAAGGGAGAAATTTTACTGAAACCTTGTCATAGAGATAGTAACGATTGATATAGGAAGTATTATTGTCTGAATTTTAACCACTCTTTTGTCTTCTTTCCTTCCCCTCAGGGTGTGCTGTCCAATCTGTCATCCATCACAGATCTAGGGGGCTTTGACCCTGTATGGCTCTTCATTGTCGTTGGAGGGGTCATGTTCATTCTGGGCTTTGCTGGATGTATTGGGGCTCTCAGAGAGAACACCTTTCTGCTTAAATTTGTAAGCTGCCTCTAGGCTTTCTGTGCACAGACACCATTTTAAGTACTTCACACCCCCTTAGATCTGCACTTCACACCATAGCTGAGGCTGTCGGTGTAGCAGGTGTCACTTTGACTCACCTGAGCCAAATGCTGTGAGTGACTGATAACCTGTTTTTTCTTACTTCATTACTAAACCAAGTCCTGTTTAATTGAAATGTAATGATCAGAAGGTATCTTCATTCACTGAAGCATCTTTTGTGTATCAGGAAATCTTTTCTTTGAATGAATGCAGAGACTGACTCTAAAACCCACAGCCGCAACAACACCAATAGGAGATTTATTTGGCTTCAGCTTTATTGATAAAAACATGTGATTGACAGAGACAAACTTGCCTTGTTGCTGGCTGTGATTCTGAGTAGCTATTAACTCCAGCAGATGTCCATTAGCAGCAGTAAGTCAGGCGTCAGTGTGAGGAGCTAATGTGGCTTTTGTGCATTTATCATCAGCATCGTCTTCTCCTACATTTACTGTAAAGGGATTACATAATGGGACCTGTGGGACTGCATTTTTTATTGCCACACTCTCACTTAGCAAATCAGGACAGACCCAACAACCCGACCTGCACAGGGACATTACATCAAAGGTGTTCTTTCATTCATTTTAAAACAGTAGCAGGAAAAAGTAAAGGGTTTTCTTTGGAACTTCTTGTTCCCTCATTGAAGTGACAAGTGTATTGTTTTCTTTTTTGTGTGTGTTTATTATGTACTTTTCAGTTTTCTGTGTTCCTGGGTTTGATCTTCTTCTTGGAGCTGACTGCAGGGATTCTTGCCTTCGTCTTTAAGGATTGGATCAAAGACCAGCTTAACTTTTTCATCAACAATAATGTCAAGGCTTACCGCGATGACATCGACTTGCAGAATCTCATTGACTTTGCCCAGGAATATGTGAGTCCGCACCCACTGACTGTATCTCTTATGTCTTGACAGCAAAAGGGGGAAAAATGCAGTTTTCCTTAACAGTTCATGTCTCTTCACGGGAAGAAGACACTCCCTTCTTGAGAAACGTTGCTGTTTATATAAATATTTAAACTGATTCTGAATCAGCCCAGTTCTGGGAAGAGATAAAGAGACTCAGCCACAGCAGTTGTGAAGTAATTCTTCTGATTAATGTGACCATATTTCCGTCAAATGATTATCTAATTATGTGAATGAAACAGTTGAGATAATTTGCTCCCTAGTGTAAACACTGGGCTCTGTCATGATGCACTCTAAAAGCAATTAGACTGGCTGTTGTGTTCACCATTTGTATCTTACTATCTTTAGTCACTCCCTGCCATAGTAAGCTAACCACCTAGGCTGACCTGTATTAGCCTTTAAAGAGCTCAGATGGTAAGATCAGAGAGAGTGCATCTAACTGTTTACCAGAGTCTGCTCTTTAATCTCAGTTTGTTGTTGTGGTTGTCTTAGTGGTCATGCTGTGGAGCGCACGGGCCTGACGACTGGAATCTGAACATCTACTTCAACTGCAGTGACAAAAATCCAAGTAGGGAGCGCTGTGGGGTCCCGTTCTCGTGTTGTGTCAAAGATCCTGCAGTGAGTCCCTCTATAAAAAACTGTTCATGATCATATCTTCATTTGATTTAATAAACTTGTAGTCATACATTTTTGTCAGCATTTAATTACATGTGGCACTTTAGAATGTGTTTGATGTATGAATATAGCAGAAAATTACTGAAAGACATCAAACGTTTTATAGCTTTGTCTCCAAAAATGTAGGAAGGAGTTGTCAAATCTAAATAAAAACAGAATGCAGTTTTTTAAATTATGAAACTGCTGTATACAGATGAAAATGACACAAAGACAACATTTAAATATTGAAACTGACTAATTTAAGTGTTTTTAAATGGGCTGGATAAATAAAGTCACCTTAGTTTCTAGTAATCACGTTTCTCTCCACAGCAGTGAGTTATTTCTTTAAATTTAAATTAATTTGTCCTCTTGCAGCTCAGATATGCAAAGAGTCTCTATTTCAAACCCTCTGAGCAGTAGGTAAAATTGTAGCAAATAAAGCTGATAGTGATCTCCATTTTGTGTTTGTTTTCTGCAGGAGGATGTCATCAACACGCAGTGTGGTTATGATGTTCGGGTTCTTGGGGTTCGTATCTTCTGTTTGTGTTGATCTCTGGAGGTCACTGTAATCTCAGCTATTCATTTTTTTTCTTTAGATTATAACTTTTTAGGGCCGGGTTCTTTAAAAAAGTTTAGCATTTCAGATAATTGCCAAAGAAATCTGTAATTCATAAAGTCTAACAAAGATGCATTACGAGTTCTAATAGAAGGAAGTGATTTGCAAAAATGGAGTTTGTAAGAAAGTGCCAAAAATTTTATTTAAAATGCTGCCGAATGCAATTTCTCCTGAGGGCAAATTGACTGACAGCCTGCAAACCTGTTTGACTGAAACAATCAATGCTATCTAAACTGTTAAAGGCGGAGCAACAATGAGGTTCATTTGTATTGGGCTTGATTGTCAGCCTGTCAGTAAAAGTGAATTCGTGTTTGAAATACTAATGAAAACCAATGAGAATCTGAGCTTTTATGGCTTTCTCAGTGAGAAAGAGAATGTAGAAAATGTTGTCGTCTTTAAACCTACCGAAATAACATTATACCGAAAAAGAGAGTGCTAACACAGCAGACAGAACATAGTGGGTTAAGTAGCACACCGACAAGTCTGTATGCCTCTTGCCTTAATAACAGATTGTTCTTCTAACAGGGATAATTAGGCTCCAGTTATAGCCTCAAGAGCAGTCTTACTACACTCTGTAATTGGCGACTCAGTGGGTTATGCCAGTCCGTTCCCTTTTCCTCTGTGTGTGTGGGTGTGGTGGTTACAACTCACTGCACTGCAGTCAGAAGGATTGCTGTTGCTAGGCGAGCTGCAATACAGTGAACCACCTGCCACTGAGTTGGTATGAATTAATTTTCTGTGTGCTAACACCCTGGCCATTGACATTTTGGTGAAACTATCAGGGATGTGCAGTGAGTTCCTGTGTAGCCCCTCTTGGAGTACAGGATGGAAAAGAGGAAGAGCGGGGGACAGAAGGAAAAACAAAAGCAGAGAGCTGAAATAGCTTCAGAGGAAGTTCACAGCTAGAACAACATGGTCTTTCCTGCTTTTTTATTGGCTACCAAATGGTTCTCTGTACCTCATTGGTTGAAAACTGGCTTTCAAGTTTTGTAGTAGAACAAAGGGGTTTGCCTGGTTGACTTGTCTTGAAGGGTAACAAAGAAAGGATTGTATAGTGTCAACCATCCCTAGCCCCTTTTTAGTGTCAATACAGTAGTAAATTGAACTTTTTTATTTCCTTCGTTGAATACACCGCGCACATCGTCTGAATCTGAGAACACAAACCAGCCGTCTGTTCGGTAACAGGAAGCAGCTTTTGCCTGTTTGTTTAGTCCAACAGTGTCCTCAGTAAAACAGAATACACTGCCTTGATATGCTCCATAATGGAGGACACTGACATGCTGTAGTCTTAAAGTGTGACTCAGCTTATCTTGTAGTCCTTATGCCCTCCTCAGTGGTGAAAGGGTCAATTGGCACAATTGGGCACAATGCTATCTGTGTTGTTTATGTCGTCCAGCATTAGTCATACGGCAGTGTACCAGTTTTTGTTTAAATGATGAGCAGTGCCAATGTCCTCCCAGAGAACAGATCATTTGATATACTTTAAATAAAATATGTTTATTCACTCTGAATTTTAATGCACTTGAAATCTGTTCTTTGTGAAAAGGACCTGGAGCGTCAGAAATTTATCTATACCAAGGGCTGTGTGGGACAGTTTGAGAAGTGGCTTCAAGACAACCTGATAATTGTAGCTGGGGTCTTTGTTGGAATTGCACTTTTACAGGTAAGGAGACTTGTGAGCATTAATATGAATAAAGGTACATTATCTAAAATCAGTATGTCTGGATTTAGATTTTTTGTCATCGCTTCCATCTAGTGGTGAAACTTATGTAGCATCAAGCAAACCATTGCAGTCGAACTGTTGAGCTCGTTGTTGTTTACCTTAAACAAATGACCTAATGTCCTGTGTGGCCTTTTTTTTTCTAGATTTTTGGTATCTGCCTTGCTCAAAACCTTGTGAGTGACGTCAAAGCTGTCAAAGCCAACTGGTGACGGGGGAACTGAATTGGGGCAGCCCCACCCCACCCCACCCCACACTCACACAGCACACAGCACACAATCGTCCAGCTGAGGACAGAGAGCCATCAAATCTATCTGCTTTGCCACTGAGCTAAGCAATACAAACACGCTCACACATTGATATGTGCAAACATAAAGAGTGCTCTTGAAGGGGCAAAAAAAGAAAATATTCCACGCAAACCAAACAGTAAAAACTTTGTTTACCATTCAGCTGGGATTTTAATCCAAATATACAAAGGAGAGGCCTGCCTACTCTACAGGTGTTTTTTTTTTCTATTTTCTGATTATTGTTCTTCTGACAGTTGTATTTATGGCACGCAGTTGCACAATGACTCCTGAAAGCTGGAAGATTGGAAGCCATGGATGAAAAATGTCAAAAAAAGCAAAGGAAAAATGACACCAAGTCTCTTTTTTTCCCTTTTTTAAAAAAAAAAAAATCTCAACCAACATGTTTTCACAGAGCCTTTGTCTGACTCAGCAAGGGGTTGAACATCTCATAAAAAAGCCTTTTTTAAACACACATATAGTCACTTCCTTCTTCAGAGGAAAGTGGCTGGGTGGCTGGCTGGCTGGCTGGCTGGCTGACTAATAAAAGCATGGATTCCTCCGAGTGTCATTTTGCTCCCATCTGACTTTTTTTTAAGACCACTGAAAGAAAAACTGAACACTGGGTGGTCATTGTCTTCAACTTTAAGTCATTTCAGGAGTTTTCGGTTATAATTTCACATGTAAAAAAAGTGCCATTAATTTCCAGAAAAATGTTTGTCTCCTTCCTGTTCTTTACTTGGAATTTCTGCACCTCACCTCTTTCCCCAATACCTCAGGGCCTGGCTAACAATATATGCTTTTTGCTGCCAGTTAAAAGCATATCTTATTTTTTCCTCCATGTCTGTTGAATTCAGATACAATAAGACAATGCAGAAAACAGTGACAGTTCCTTGAAAATCACCCTGTTTGCCCTGTAGTGATTGCATTATCTGTTGATTCAGTGAAGTATGTTGTATTGTATGACATGGAATGGTTAGGAGTCCTGTGATAGACTGGCAACCTGTCCAGGGTGTACACCGCCTCTCGCCCTATGACAGCTGGGATAGGTTCCAGCCACCCTGCAATCCTGATTTGGATAAGCGAAATGAAAATGGATGGGTGAATGGAAGGGTTGGGATTGTGAGTGTGTGTTGTACAGGGAAAAGAAATGATTATTTTATCTCCAAGCATCCCTCAGGCACATGGGATTGCTGGTTTGGGGCCTTTTTGCTTATGTTACTGCATTTGTCTTATATTTTGCTCTCTGTAAGAGAACATAATATGTCTGTTATTAAAGATGTCTTTTATTCATCCTTTATTTCCTGTCCATTTATAGATGCATCTATTATTGGTTCATTGTTTGGCTTTATAGACACCTGTTTTATATCCAACTCATCAGTCAGCTGGAAATTAGCTTTGTATTGTGATTGTTAGCAGTCCTAATTGAGACCAAACAATATCACTAGCTAACTGCCAAGATTTTGTCTGGCCACAATTCTGGTGTTATTAGGAATGCCAAACGGTAACAAATGGCATTTCTACAGCCAAAATGTGAATTCATTGTCTCTTTATGTGGGAAGTGCCAGTTGAACTAAGGAATCGAATGACAGTTAAATGATGCTATAGTAATACTTTTATCTTTAATTCAATATTGTCTTTTCTTTGGGTTGCTTTTTAAATAGAATAGTAAATACATGCTGTTATCGTTTGATATTAGCAACAGTCTAAATATAACATGAATGCTGCTTTAACTTTGACTAGATTATTGATATATAATGCAGTAATCAAGCTAACAAGCAGTCTCACATGATGGCATTTGGTGATAACTGCCATATAGTTATTATATCCAGGCTGAGGAAGTATTCAGATTATTTGTTCATGCTAAAGTTTACACATTGTCCTCTGTATTTTTCATTATAGTAACTTGCCCTCAAAGTGTTTCATCTTTAAGTGAATGTAGTTTCTGCTAGTATCCATATTATTTAACCACAGCAGTTGTTTCTGGTTGTAACTGTGCCCTTCAGATACATAGCACAAGCAAGATTAGGGAGGGATTTACTTGACCACACACAGGTCCATAAACACACACTCAAAAATGAGAAACCATGTTTGGAATTGCAACTCACATTAGCTCAAAGATGAGCTGCATTAATATTCTGTGAACAGTTCAGCAGAACTTTCCCTGCTTCACTCTGAGTCCGTCTGTAGAATACGTATACATAGGAGTTCTTTCAGTAACGCCACCTTAGGATCGTCTGTCATGCGTACATGTCATATGTTGCTTTTAGCCCACACATTTCCTCTTCAAAAAAATCTACCTGATCAGAGTGCACCTGTTTCAGAGCCTGCCATTTTGATGTATTTTTAACATTGGGTTCTTTTGACAAAAGAGAGGCAAGACAATACAGGAGTCATTTGAATTTTCGTGTCATGAATGCACAAGTAGAATGTTGCCAGTAGAGAACAATGCATCTGCACAAGAGTGATGGAGCCTTAATGACTTCTCTCAGTTCAAACAGATATGTTTCCATAGGAGAAACTCATTTATATCAGCGCTTTAGGTGTAATCGATGAGTAAAAGCTTCCAGTAATCTAAGAAAACAGATTTCATTTAGAATAAATGTAGATTCATTTTCAGGATGAACTTGTAGTTAATTCTCACCTAGAGTCACAGGAGTTTTGTAGTGTTATTTTTCATCTTTTTATTCTAAAAGTGTGTGGGCTTCTTTGATTTCACTTACTGTTGTAAATCAATCTGTCCCATGAAGCTGGGTGAAACCTGTGTGTGTATATGTTTTCCTCCCCCCTCCACACATTTGTGGCTTGACGCAGAGAAGTGTCACTAATTAGCAAATGACAAAGATTAACAGATCTGCGAAGCATTTTCATTTCTTAAAATCACTCTTGATTGGAAGTGTTTTGCTCAGGGTCTTAAAAACACCATTCCCTCAAAAGAATAAAATAAACATAACAGTGCTTGAGCATTGGAGGAGATTCATTGTTGTATTTGATAAAATGGAGGGTTGCAGCCTTTTTGAGTTGTGCCGGGGATCTGGCTGAACGCAGATGGAGGCCATGAGTGTCAATTCTCCTGCTCTACAGGGCTGCAGCTCTTGAATAAAGAGCCCTCTTTCTCACTCTCTGCAGCCATCATCATGTTTGGATGAATGTGCCAAGACAGTCACCTTGGTAATAAGGATAATAATGCCATAATAATTTGCAGTAGCCGCCTGGCAGGATTTTAATATGCAGACTCTACAGAGGTGACTTACTCGAGTGTGTACGTTTTAACAGCTTTGGCTAATTTTGCTTTTATATTCCTTTTAATGCAGGGTAAAGCAGGAAGGAGAGAACAATGCTAATTATGCTTTGTCCTTTATCATAATGGCCTTGCATCATGAAACACCTTCTTAATTTCTCCGCTTTCCCTGTGGGCGCTTAAATCATTCCCAAGGAGGAGCCTTATACATACCATGAATGTACAAGTCTTTCAATATGGACCTATTGCTGCACATTCATTTTTAAATTCCCTTTATTATGATGCAGTGCAATGCACAGCATAAATTGAGTTAAGGAATGTGAATTACAAGTATTTAGAGATGTTTTAGATGTTATTTTTTTCTACATTTTTAAATGGGTTGTAGTGAGCATGACAGCAGATCAGCATTCCTTTTCTTCTATTTGCTGGTGTGTGTGTGTCTGTGTGTGTGCACAGACCTGCAAGGTTTATATGCAATCACAATTTATAACCAGTTAAAAATACCATGGTTAATCTCTGTTCAGTAGCTGAAAATGTGGATGAAAAATCCTCCTCTGTTCAGGTTGGAATAATCCATTATTGATTACTTATTTGTAACGACTGAATGATTTGATTGAACCTTTTAAGTTGTACATTATACATATAACAGAGCGAAGGGCAGTATGTCTAATATTTCTATCCCGTGAGTGTGTCCTTTAACAGACATGAGCAGCACTTCAGACATTCACAAGTCTTACCTCATCATGTGCAAATACTCATGTCACATCAGAGCACAGAGAAGCAGCATAAGGGGCTTGTTTGTAGGCATATGAATAGCAATATCAAACATATTAGTACTGACATTTCCAAATTAAATATATTGATCGAGACATTAGTGTGATTGAACTGGTATTAAAAAAAAGTTTTTTAAGTTGGTGTGTTTTAATGGAGTTGCTCAGAGTTGACATATATGTACACAGTTGATTATTGATCAGCTACACATAGACCACTACAGAATAGTTTTTCATGCTAAAGCACCTCTGATTTTAATTTGTCTGAATTGCAGCAGTGTACAACAGCCAGCTGTATTGTTAATGTGTTCTTTGATTTCATGTCTGCCTACTCTGAGGGGTCGCCTTGTAAAGAAATGTTGTAAATGAAAACTGTGGGACATGGTCTGTTACACTGTATATTCTGTTAATACATGCCTCTTTCATATTAAAGGATTATTGATAACATTGGTTTATTTTTTTGGGAGGGGGCGCTGGTTGTATTTTATTTGAATAATTCTATTTTATGCTTTGTTATACTGTACTTGGTACTCCAAAATGTTTATTTAGACCTAAAAATATCCTTAACAACACAAAAAGAATCTAAAAAGCAGTTATAATTGGCTCCATTTTAACAAGCATTTATGCTAAAGCCTCAGTAGGAGTAATACTTAAGGATATGGAATACCAAAATTACCAGAGTACTCAAGTCTTGACCACCTTTTGATACTAAATGTTTAGTTCCTCTGTGTCATAGATTTTTTTTTTTTTTGCCAATATGTTTGTCTTTTTCAGGATTTTTTCACAAACACATAACATATACACATACATAGATATACCCACTACACGCACAAACTGCATACCCTTGCATCATATAAATAAATAAATGAAATAATAAAAAAAACAAGGGGGGGGAGAAAGAAAATGGGGGCTACATTTTACAGCATTTGTAAATCATTCCAGAAAAATCTAGCATTTTCATTTGTTGTCATATTTATATATGGTTCCCAGAGTTTATCAAAGTCTTTTCATTTGCCCTTGGCAGTGTATGTTAATCTTTCCAGTCCAATACATTCAGAAAGTTCCTTCATCCACATTTTCATTGTAGGAGCGTCCATACTCTTCCAGCATAGTGCAATAGCTCTCCTGGCTTGAAGTCCAAAGTCCAAACTGCATACTGTTGTTCTTTGAGTATATTCCAAGCACACATAGTTTAGCATTTAAAGGGACTTTGGTATTAAACATTTCTGACAGACATTGTATAACATCCTTCCAGAAGTTTTGGATCTTTGCATATTTCTACAAGCAATGGAACAAAGTTCCTTTTTCAGTCAAACACTTGGTACATTTCTATGTCATAGATACATGGTGATATCACCAACAGTGAAGCAGACATACAGTATGTACCTTTGGCTGCACTCACGTATTTTCCCCTAAGAGGTCACCACGGGGGATTGTGGTGGCTGTGGTTTAAGAGCTAGAGCGGGTTGTCCTCTCACGGGAAGGTTGGTGGTTTGATCCCTGAGTACCAGTCCTTATGCTGAATAGCAAGATGCTGAAACTCAAATTGCTCCGTATGAATACATCAGAGTGTGAATGTGTATATAATTTAAGGCAAAGAATAAAGGGTGAATGAGGCTTGTCGTAAAATATGTTTTAAATGCTTAGCGTATAAAAGTACCAGTCCATTTACCATTTATCCACATCAGTAATTTGGCAGATTTTACACATATGGTCAAAAGTATTGAACCACACCTAATCACTGAATTCAGGTGTTCCATTCAATCTCATTGCCACATTTGTTTAAAATCAAGCACCTAGCCATGCGGTCTCTTTACATATTTGTGAAAGAATTAATCATTCTAAAGAACTCAGAGTGTGGTACTGTAGTAGGATGACACCATTACAAGAAGTCAGTTTGTGAAATTTCTTCCCTCCTAGATATTCCATTTGATTTTCCATATCAGCTGTAAGTGGTATTATTGAAGAGTGCAAGTGGATAGGAACCACAGCACCTCAGCCATGAAGTGGCAGACCATGTAAAGTTACAGAGCGGGGTTGCCGTGGTGTGTATAAAAATCCCCAATGATCTGCTGACTCAATAACTGCGGAGCTCCAAACCTCTTCAGACATTAACATCAGCACAAAACCTGTGTGCCAGAGTTTCATGGCAGTTCCCAGGCAGAGCAGCTGCATACAGGCCTTGCATCACAAAGCGCAAAGCCAAGCATCAGACGGAGTGTTTTAAAACAGGCTGTTACTGGGGCAGTGAGAATGTGTTCTATGGGGTTACAAAACCCACTTTTCTATTAGTCTGGGTTTGGCAAACACCTGTGTGACTGAATTGTGCCAGCTGTTAAGTTTGGTGGAAGAGGCATAATGCCTCTGTAGTTCCAGAGAAGGGCAATCTTAATTCTTGGGCTTACCAAGACATTTTGGACAATTCTGAGCTTCCAAACTTGTGGGAACAATTCAGGGAAGGCCCTTTTCTGTCTATAAGGGCATGTTTGGATGTGTTCCATGTGAAAGAGCTTCCTCACCCTGACCTCAACCTTGTCTGTCACCTCTGGGGTGAACTAGAATGGAGATTATGGGGCAGACCCTCTTGTCCAACATCAGTGTCTGACCTCACAAATGCTCTTCTGGATAAATGGGCAAAATTTCCTATAGACATTCCAAGTCTTGTAGAAAGTGTTCCCAGAAGAATAGAAACAATTTAACTGCAAAGGGTGACCAGTTTTATATTGATGCCTACAGATTTCGAATAAAAGCTTCTGTCGGTGAAATGTGTAGGTGGCCAAACACTTTCATCCATATTACAAGATGATATTACTAAAGATTTAAATACTTGGTCTATTTAATTCAAGATACATTAAGTGGCCAGATAAATGCAAACAATTTATTCTACTTGCTTTGTGGTCTTGTTTTTAAGGTTTCTTTGATTATAAAATGCTTTAATTTATCATATTGGGATAATTTAGCCAACAGAGGGAGACAAATAGTGACAGAGAGCTTGGATACTGACACAGTGCTGCTGTGACCTCCTCTGTTAATCCTGAAAGTCAGAGAAAATGCTATGCAAAACCGATATGTTACTGTACATTATATTCTTGCTGTTATTGGATTTTGCAGAACAGCTCAGATCTATACAAATCCATTCATTCACCTGCTATTTACAGCTCAGCCTTAAGATATCGAGATCAAAGAGAAAAATTAATCAACAGCATTAATCCATCAACTTCAGTGACATTTTCTTATGCATCTCACAGATGAAATGCTCCAGGGTTATGCACACACTGGTGTTCTTTCCTTGACAGTAAACAAATGACTTAATGGGCATAAGTGTCATTGGTCTTTAGGTCTTTCTCTTACAGTTTCTGGCCACAGGGGAACCCAGCCATCCTTGAAAATTCATAAATCTTGAGCCATGCTAGTTAGCAAAAAGAAAAAAAAATAGCATGCAGCTTGATGGAGGCCAGAACAGCTAGTGCAGCTCCTGTTTTCTGATTTGATTTAGAGCAGCTGCTACCATGGTACCATTCTGCCATTATCTGTCCAATAAATTTAACTGACCTTGTTTTTTTATTGGCACAGGAAGCATCACAGGCAGCAAGAATTTGCTTTCATACCATACAGTAGTTCATCACTGAAAACCAGACTGTTTGATATAATTTAAAAGACAGTTCAGAGAGATCACTGCTCGATATGTGCTCAATTTCCTTTATAAGACATGCTTAAAGATTTAATCTCAAGATTGTATCGCACATCTGGAAGGCTACATCAGACTTTACTGCCTCTACAGCTCCTGTTGAACTGCCTTTTAACTTTTAAAAGAAAGCAGAACATGGAGAGCATCTGACCTTCTTGCCTTACATAATATTAATTACAAAATGTTGTACTGCTAATCTTTTTAGTTTGTTTAGATTTTTCCCCCCACAATGTTCAGTAGCAAAAATACACAGGTCAGACAATAACAATAGTGAAAACAGATTTAATAACTTATAAAGTATAGACTCTTTCTTTCCCTTATCCACCCCACCCAATAACTGCACTCACCACAACAAGCATTTACTTCAAGTGCCTGCTGGTCACATGAATAGACATTATGTATTTATTCTCTGGCTAAATAAATCAAGAATAAAAATAAAATAATAAAAAGATTGAATTTTTCAATAAAGGAAATAAACCAAAGACGAGGTGCATGTGGGCTGGAAAGTGGTCAGGACCAACAATTTTATAATACTAGTAGTACTGATGAAGGCCTGTATGTTTCACTTCTTTAGTAATTTGCCAAACCTCTAGGATAAATTATTTCTTTTGAGTTTTGTGTTTAATCTCTGTTAGGTGGATCCATAAAAGCTGCGTGTTGGGGGTTAGGAAAAGGTCGCGCTTTGCATTACAGGACACACTTTTACAATGTTAAGCTCATATAAGAAAGCTTCATTTTCTGTGTTTCTTCATTGCCAAGTTCCCAATCTAAAGGTTCCAGCACCAAAATACATTTTACATGCACTTCTTCACACAGCTGTGAGACATCGTTTAACTGAAAGTCATAATAACAACTTGAATCAAAGACTTATGTGGTGTTTTTTCTGGGAGGGAACAGTCTCCTCCTTATCAAGCAAGGAAAAAAGCTTCTACATAGCCCCGTGCAAGAAAGCAGGATGTGGGTTAGTGTGGTAGCTTCAGGTTTAACCTCAGGTTTTCAGTATTAGGAAATGCTGATCCGTTATCTACTCAGGAGCAGATAACGGATCAACACATATAAAAGCACCTCCTACTGACCAATCAGTTCTCTTGGAAAATACAACCACTATTTGTAGAAGTTCCTGCAGGCCTCAGTACAGTGCATGGAGGGTCTGCCTAAACCCTTTGGCTTTCCCTGAGAGATACAGATTCTCTGCAGAGATAACTTCACTCCTTGCTTCATTTTTTCCATTTGGCAGCAAGCAATTTCATTTTCTTTCATTATTACTTGCTACCCACTTGTTGGCTGTATATAAGATTTGCAAGTAAGCCCGGTTTGAACTGTGTTTAATTATTCTTCACTTGCTCCCAAGTCACTTCAACACAGCCAGGGTTGCATCTAAAAGGGTAATAATGTTAGTCATTATTGCCTGTGGGTGGGAACTGGAATATTAAGGGGTTGCAGGAGAATTAAGTATTTTAAAAGACAAAAAAGTTTTGTTAACTGGTACAGCTCTCCTCTTGAACACTGGGAAGAATACAGACTTTATTCTGTTTAGATCTTCTACTTGTTTTCTCTATAAACATATTTGCTTTTTATTGTTTACTGTTAAGCCTGGTTGACAGGCAAATATATTACATTTGAAGCAAATGTTTTATTGTATTACAATATCTTGCTCTGCAGTAACTTACAAAACCAAATGGAAAAAAGCTGCTTTATTTAGAGACATTTTGGAGCTGCGTAAGAATGAAAACAGCAGCAGTACCGCTCTTTTCATTTAGGTGGCACAATGGTTTAAAAAAATCCTTTTCACCTATAGGTGGCACATTTGGCCATATACCATTCTAGCAGGCTAATACTTAGGTCCATAAGGCGCTTTGCATCTAAAATTATATTTTTTTCTGAACATTTTCTAAAGTCTTTATATATACTATATGGTCAAAAGTATTGGGCCACCTATATATTACAAGATACAGGAATTTTAAAACCCCATTTTAAATCCATTGGCATTAATATGGAATTGTTCCACCTCTGCCTCTTCTAGGAAGGCTTTCTACAAGATTCAAGATTCAAGAGCTATTTATTTGTCATTTCAACCACTTACAGCTGACGCAGAACATAGTGAAATGAAACAGTGTCTCTCCAGGACCTGATGCAACATATAAACATACA
>VUQH01049432.1:4346-14845 GCA_015106775.1 Etroplus canarensis | reverse complement strand
CTCTCTTCTAACTTGCATCCAACCTGTGGGGCATATGCACTAACAACATTCAGCATCACACCTCCAGTTTCCAGCTTCAAAGTCATCATTCTGTCTGACGCTCTCTTCACTTCCAGAACACTCTTCACATAGTCCTCCTTCAAGATTACCCCTACTCCATTTCTCTTCCTACCTACACCCTCTTACCTTTCCTTCTCTCTCTCTTCCTCCTAACACGCTTCCCCCCTCTCCCCCTCCTTGGTCTTCAGCCAACAGTAGCATAGTTCCCACCGGCACCCTGTTGGCAAAGGCACCAGAGGTGGTCATTGTTAACCTGGGCCATGACAGATCCGGTACGGAAGTCATGTTATGAACATACATATTTGATTTGGCAAAGATTTTATGCCAGATGCCCTTCCTGACGCAACCATTCCCATTTACCCGGGCTTGGGACTGGCACTGGGCTTGTGGGCCCCTGTGGCTGGTTAGCAGTAGACCACAGCAACCTCCCTAAACAGGATCCAGTAACTATCGCAGTGGCAGGCGTACAGGAAAGAGTCTTGAATATGAAGAGCTAGACAGCAAAAGGCCCTGACATGATTCATACCTACTGGCTAAAGAAACTAACTCCATGAGCTCCTAGCAGCACAAATGAACCAGCTGCTAATGGATGGGATGCACCCGGAATGGCTAACTGAAGGCCGGACAGATTGGACAAATAGTTATAGAGATATGGCTAAAAATGTAAAATAAATAAGTAAAAAGGAGTTATAGAAAAGGCCACCTGGTGGCCAATATGTATTTTCAAAATGGCTGAAAATCTAAATGGTTCCACATCTCATGGAGATCTATCACTGTGCCAAAACTCAAAATCCTGCATCAAACAATTTTTGCATTATTGTGCTTGCACAAAGGATTTTCAGCAGTGGTGGTATCACCATGAAAGCATATGATCAGACGATCATATGAATAGTCACATAGAAAAGGCAAAGCACACACACACGCACACCACACACACACATATCTATCTATCTATCTATCTATCTATCTATCTATCTATCTATCTATCTATCTATCTATCTATCTATCTATCTATATATATATGTAACATCAACTAGTGACAAATCCATATTTTCAAAAAGACTGAAAATCTAATTAGTTCCTGAACTCACTGAGGTCTATAAGTGTGCCAAAATTCAAAATTCCAAGTCAAATAGTTTTTGTGCTCTCGTGATGACATGAAGTATTTGTGGTGGTGATGGTGATTCCATCATATCCTCACTTTTCAGGGATATATTTAATACTAAGTAATGAACTAATGAAATGCTACAATTTCACTTACCAAAACTTGATCACAACCTTTGTGGGTAGGCTATCCCATTCAGCAAAACCATAAAATGCTCCAAAAGGCAGCACAGCCTCAGTGGAGAGGGATAGTTCAATGACTCCAATTTGCTAAGGTGAGACCTAGCAGACACCAATGCTTGTATAGGAATCAGTGAAAGAGTTCCTAACCACACCCCTAGCTTAAGGAATCAGATGGATGAGTTATAATTAAATTTGCCCACGTATAATTGTTATAAATGGGGAAACTATTCATAGAGGCCAACACCTTTTTTTCCTGCCAGGCTATAAAAATTAGTTTTATTTCTCTAAAGTTGAGCTTTTTAGCATAGGCATCCATAAGGTCTGATTCACTTTTTGAAGGCACTCCCAAGTGGCCACTAGAGGAATTACAGCTTTTGACACTTTCCAGGTTGTTATTGTTTTGTAGGAGAAAATTGTTCTTTGACACATTGTTTGGGACATGATCAATCCATAGGGAAAGTTAGTGCGGGCCAAAACATTTATTTTGGCAGTTATGTGCTTTAATCTAAATCATAAAAGAATATAAATGGATCTGTATAGAACTGAATTCATTATTTTCCATAAAAAGGGCAATTATTAGTATCCATAGTGCAACCGTTGCAAAACAAAATCACATAACTACATCCTCACACAAAATTATTTATTGTTTTCCTTTAAAATGATAATTTCTTCGACAAGTGGTTTGGATATGGATCAGTAATAATACAGAAATGCTTTAAATATGAGTCTACAAGTGCCTACAACTGTATTTTTGTAGTATGATCAAAATATGTACCAGTTAATCCCCCCAAACCTTTTCCCCAACACAAAGAAAGTAAAGGTAGAAGCAAGAGTCATGTTAGATAATAACATCACAGAGCGTATGATCTAATCCTATACCTTTAAACACACTAACTGTAACAGTCTGTCTGGCTTAGGTAAGGAATTCATTTGTTCCATACATCGTCCCTGAGCAAATGCAGAACAAACTACACAGGCAGTCTGTACATATAAACACTGATAACACTACACAGCATACTGGAATGTACCGACATTACTGTGTACCTTGTCACTTTTGTTAATATATAGTATATATACAGAAATCCATATTCATAGTATGATTACATATGTCATAATGTGGCAGTGTTTGAGATCCATAACATACATACATACGGTAGCACACATTTTTATCACGACTCATACATGATCGAGAGAGGTTATTAAGATACAATAAAAGTATTCAAATGGGCTCTGATGAGGCTTAAAATTATAAAAGATATACACATTAAGTTAGCACCATTTGTGTTAAGTCACAAACAAATATGATTATACGCTGAATAAACAATCACGTAAATCACTTAACTTGGAATCATACTTCTTTTTGTCTAGTAAAGGGTGATTCTTTTCTGAAACCCTAGAAGAGAAACAGAACTAAAAAGTTCAAGACTGATTCTTTATTGTATGTTGCATTAACTCTATAAAGGGTTCATTTTTAACAAGGCAAAAATCATAAATGACTACCTTTATAGAATACCAGGACAAGCACACTTTTCTTTCAGATTTTCTGTTAGAGCAGAATATACTTTTCAGATTATAAATATTATATTTTTTAAAACCAAACTCATCAAATATTGCTACAAAATTCCAGCAATCACATTTTAAAGTTATCATAAAAAGTTATTTTATTCTCTCACCAAATTAAATTGGCACTTGTCTGTCACAGAGGGATGTTCAATTCTAAGCTCTGACCTTTCAGTGTTGCTGCTGCTGAAACAGTTCTAGGGAGGAAATACCCTTTATCATCAACTGTACAACATTGAATGTGTTCCATCAAGCTAACTGTTTAACACAGCAATACACTCCTGACCTCATACTGGTGTGGTCCTCCTGTTCCCGCCATCTTTCACATCTTTCTGGAAGCAGTTATGGACTTGTAAAAACCCAGAGTCCCGCTCAGGGCTATAGGGCCCTGCAGTCCCACTCCCACCCTTCAAAGGGTCCCTACTCAGGGAATACAGGGATATACCTCCTAATGGTAAACCCACCCCCAACCCACCTCCCCCTCCACTTCCTCCACCGATCTTCATTCCCACTGGGGAGGGCTCACGGGATGGGTCACTTGACCTGGAACTGGAACGTGAACGCCTCCGCCTGTAACGGTAACTTGGTATGCGAGAGTATGGTGAAGAGGTCGAGGTGGTTTTGATGAAATCGTGTTTGGCTCGACAGTGTGTCTCTTTGTTTTTCTCAATATATATGTTTACTGCAAGAACACCCACCGACTCTGCCACGATGAAGGACAGGGCACCGAAGTAGAAGGACCAGCCATAGTTGTACTGGCTCTTCTTGTCTTCATCTTTCTTGTCACTTGGATCTCCAGCATTGCTGGAAATGTAGACAATGATGCCAATGATGTTGCTCAGGCCTGAAGAGGGGACAAATGAGAGAAGGAAATATTTTGGGAGAAATGCCAATTCCAAGATTCTTTATTTACACAAAAGTAATGCTTTCACCATTGCCTTTTTGTCACAGTACGGCGTGAGTGTGCTTTCTAAGGACTTACATTAAGACCCATCTTTTGCAGTGTCATGTACCTCAAAGTTAAATTAACAATGTCTAAATCTTCCCCTTTCAGTATCAGAATCTTTTCATTCTTTCAGTCTTGCATAGCACAGTTTTTGTTTGCTGTCACCCTAATTTGATTCTTTATTTGTATTGCACTGTCAGGCTTGTCCTACCTGCAGCTACAAACAGAATGCCTGCGCTGAGTAGGATGTTGTTCTTGCTGCTGTAGATACGTCCAATTCCAACACACAGGCCACCCAACATCAGAAGGATGGTGCTGAGAATTGGGAATAGGCTTGATGCACGGACAATACCTGTTCACACAAGAGAGAGACAATGAAAACTTCTTGCAGCACAAATGAAAAAAAAAATATGTCAAAAAGGGGCAATAAGCATTGTAGAATGGCACCCAGATGAGAAATGGCCTAATCAATGATACCAGCCCATATTAGGTTTTCACACTTAAACTAATACTGGCACACAGATACAGTATTTTAATTGATGAGTAACAGGACTAAGAGGCTTGTGCAAAGGACAAATATCATGAGCTTTGCACGTATTTGGTGTCATACGAGAGATGATGGCAAAAGAGGCAAATTCACTATATCATCGCATCATCTGGGTCCCAGAATATGAATCTGAAAATATTTCGTTGAAATAAGAAAAACTTTTTCTCTGCTGGTGGCACTAGAGGAAAGGCCACTGAAACACCAATGATCTCAGCTCATGAAAAAAAATTAATCCAATAGTTATCAAAATGTTGCACCTGAAGTGATGGAAGTGATGGACTGAACAACTAACTGACAATGACATTCCTTGGAGGCATAGCTAAAAACTGCAGTGTGCAGCTGCCAAGGAGTGCTGACAAGTTTTTGAACTGAAAAATATTATACTATAAATATTATTTTTTGGTCAGAACCAATTAATAACATTTACAAGAATATTACTAAAAATGCAATCAGATTTTTTCATTCTCATATTTTCGTATCAGTATGGGCTTTATTGAAGGCCATGTAATTCACTACACCTGGTATTACTGATAGTAATACCAGGGGTAGTATAATCAAATTAGTCATGATGGTGTAAATATTGTTAACAATAATAGTAGTAACTGCCATGCATTCTGTTTTTCCTCATCTTGTATCCTTGTATCTGCAGCTTCTCTCTCTGCCTCTCCTTTGGGTGTGTTATTGCAAGATTAATTGTAGGTGTCCTAGAGTCTGCATGGATCCCCACCAATTGTAGCAACTTCTAATCAACTTACCTTTGAACGCTCATTTCTTGACACCAGAACATAGTGTCTGCTTTAGCATTCATTTAGCTGATCGAGTCCTATTTGCCAAATCTTCTGTCTTGTCCATTAACCCCTTTTCAGATCTGCTTGACTCTTTGCTCCCAGGATCTTCTTTTCCTTTGTTCATCCCTGCATTCCCCTCCCCACTCTGCTTAGCCCTGTTTCCACCCAAGAGACAGCATCAACCTTGAGCCCAGTCTCTAGTCTCCAACTACAAATCAAATCACCAACTCTAGGTTTATCAGCTCTGCCCTTGACAGTTGTAGTAGCAGTTTTTGTTTTGTCATTACATTACAACAGTGCACTTTAGTAACATACTTTAATTTGTTTATTCAACTTTTAGTTGTCATTAGAATTTAAACACATACAATACAATTGGGGTTTTTCCTGTAAAATATCTAAATTTCCAGAAGGTTAAATTCTTTTAAATTGGTTTTAATTGGTTCATTTAACACATAAGAAAAACTGTGTATGTTAGAATGAAAAGTATTGTAAAACATGTTCATTGTACTATAGCAATCAAATGTCATTTGATGGAATTTCTATGTAGACTAACAATTTATGAAATACAACCTCAATTTCAAAAAGGTTAGGATGCTGTGTAAAATATAAATAAAAACACAATGCAATGATTTACAAATCTCATAAATCAATATTTTATTCACAAAAGAAAATAGAAAACATATAAAATGTTTAAAGTGAGACATTTTACTATTTTGTGAAAAATACTAGCTCATCTTCAATTTGATGGCAGCAACACATCTCAAAAAAGTTGGAACAGGGCCATGTTTACCACTGGGCAACATCACCTCTTCTCTTAACAACAGTACATAAATGTCAAGGAGCTGAGGAGACCAGCTGAGGAATGTTATCTGATATAGGATTCCATTTGGTCAACAGTCCTGGGCCACTTTGTCATATTTTCCATTTCATGATGTGCCACATGCTTTAATTTGTGAAAAGTCAGGACTGTAGGCAGGCGAGTCAAGCACATGAACTCTTTAACTATTAAGCCATGCTGTTCTAATGTGTAGCTGAAGTATGCAGTTTACTTTTGTTTTGTTGCACAGCCTTCCTTCTCAGGGAAGACAACAACATACGTTCCCTGGAGGGGTGCATATGTTGCTCTAAAATCTGTATACACCTTTAAGCACTGACAGTGCCTTTTCAGATGTGCAAGTTGCCAGTAGCATAGGTAGAAATGCACCCCTGTAGCCATAAGAGATACAAGCTTTTGAAATGAGCGCTGATAACAAGCTGAATGGTCCCTCTCCTCTTTGGTCCAGAGGATGTAGCACCCAAGATTTCCAAAAAGAATTTCAAATTTCAATTCATCTGACCACAGAACAGTTTTCTGCTTTGCCTCAGTTCATTTTAAATGAGCTCTGGCCCAGGGACGACAGTGGGGATGACTGGCAATATGAAGGTGGCCCAGTACTTTTGGAAGTTAAATAAGAGTGAAAGCTTCCTCATGCTCAATAGATGTATGTTTCCACAGCCACAAAGGCCCGATGAGTATATTTTGCTGTTTGTTTTACAAGAACCCTAAATAAAATATTTGCTCTTACGTGGGTAAAATCTGGCCTGTTTTAGATGAGCCATTACTCAGCACACTTCATTATCTCCATAGCTCCAATTACTGTCATGACATCAGGTTTTTATGGGAAAGGGATAGACATGCCGTGACACATTAAGTAGCCTTGTAATAACTCCATCACCACTCAAGAAAAATTGAGAGAAAGTGAGAGAGAGGGGGATTAAGTGTTAAAGTGTTTGAAGATGAAGAGGTTGCAATGACTTACGTAAGATGTACTCTGAGCTGTCTGTATCGTAGTCATTATCCTCTGGAAAATGATTGATCCGAAAACAGCTTCCTTTGTTAATACCTGTGCAAAGTCAAAAACATACTGCGTTTGAATATAATTCATGCCAAAAAGGGTCTGTGCAGGTAAGAAATTACATAACTTAACAAGAGTATTTTGTGTCTTTATATTAAAATATAGCATGAGAAGCTCCAAGATAAAAGGAACAACACACCGACCATTCACTCAATCACCATACAACTTTATGAAACTGAGACAAATATGTTGTAGAAATCTTTCTGCTAAAGAATATTTAAGTGAGAGCAGAAATGTCTTGTTTTCACCTGGAACTGTGGTTTCACCCATAACCATGTCAAAAAAACATTTAAGGACAGACTGCTGTGAATCTGAGATTCTAAAGTTCTCAAGCCCTCAGGCACCTTCTATTCACCCAAGCTCTTCAATGAGAAAATCTTCTCTCTACTTTTAAGAGAATAAAACATTGGAACGTTATGAATATTGAAAGGTTAGGCTTTGAATTTAAAGTCTGGCTCTTGAATTTGCTGTGAGAACTTATAATTTCTGCCTTTGTTACTGTGTTAATAGCTTGTTGGAAACCAATTACATGCCTTGTGATCCATTAGGGGCAAGGACATCATACAGCAAATTTTTCAGTATGTATAAACACATGAACTAGACTAAGTATGGGCACAAAAAACTAGATTCTTTTACACACTGTCTCAAAGACTATGAATTATCTGATATCTGAAACAGCAGAAGACTCAATATTCAATGTTAGAGTTTCAGAATTTGAATATTAAAACTAGCTCCCTGCAGTCACCATGTGACTACTAAAAGTATATAGCAAAAAGGAAAATGTCTTCATGAAGACTGATAATTAAAAGCCAATGTATGCAGCAGTATATGATCCCACAATCAATTTGGTTTTTGTTTTGTGCAGACTAAACAAACAGTTACAGAAATATTGCTAAAAATGCTAAATTTTTAAGATAAAGTGACCTGGGTATCGATCTGTTTTTTCAAAATGGCTGAAAATCTAATCAGTTCCACATCTCACTGAGGTCTGTCACTGTGCCAAAATTTAAATTACTATGTATATTATGCTCTATTCTACATACAGTTACGATTCTTAAAGCAAACAACATTTATGATGGCAGAACAGAGGTTCAGGAAAAAGTCCAGAAGGAAGAGCAACTGTTTTGGAGTGAGCTATTTCTAATCACTATTTGTTATCAGAAAAGTCTGGCATTGTTGAACATCCATCCTCCTTCACCTTGCCTGGAGGCACAATAGTTAAATCACGTCTTATTGGTTTTCCCAGATTTCAGCCATGCTACTTGCTTGCTGTCATAGCCAATGAGTCTGATTGTGATGTCCTCATCCCTAAGAGCTTTGAAAAGGATGGGGGATTGTCTTTCTTCTCTTCAAGTTGCAAATTGGTTATGACAGCGATATTCCAGCATCCATGGCAGAATTGTTTAATGAGATGTTTTTCAGTTTCTCAAGCAAGGATGCCTTTTCTTTTGACAACAATTCAATGTGAACTGCAGTCACTGGAAGTAAGGGTTTTCAGTAGGGCGGTGGAGTGTATTCAAGAATTTGGCAATGAAATCCTCTCAGTCTTAGAGAGTGGCAAAGGCTGAGTCAAAAACCTGTAAGTAGATCAGATCTGCTGATCACATCAGCTGTAAGGGACAAGTTCTCAAGATTACATCCAGTGACATGTAATGCAAATGGACTTGGATCAGCATGAAATAATTCCATGTGATTGCCAACATAAGATAGTCATAATTATCTTAAGTTTTAGGACTTTTCTGAGAGAAAACATCATTTGGTGGGAATCTAGATATTCCTTTCTCACAATGTGCCTGACAACTATTTGTCTTTCAGGTGGTTTTATCAACCCAAAACCAAATCAGCTGAAAAGACCCACGTCTCTTCAAACACTTAAGGATTCCCTTGTCTATTTTATGCATTTGCATCACTGCTAATAATTTTAAAAGAGAAATACACCCACCCCTAACTATTAAAGTGTATAACTTGCTTTACAGAGAAATCTCTTTAAAAGTTTCACATCATTTAACCAGTTCAAAATCATCAGTCTTACAGAATTTTAACATTTTAGATTAGCTTATATACTGCAATGCATTTAAAAGATTCTGTTCTATGGCAGATTGTCTAGTCTTTGAAGAAAATTTGCAGAAATGATACACTTTTCTTTCAAAGTTTTTTGTCCTGCTAACTGACAGGTTTTGGCAGTTATGCTGGAAGTCTCTTAAAATATTTTAAGAATACAAAAACATTTAATGTATTTTTGGGAATCTCCACAAGGTAACTCTGAAGTCATTATTCTATATGAACAATCTCTTATTTTAGACACACTGTTGCAAATACTGGAAACAGGATTTCCAGGGATGTACAAGGTTCATTTGAAGGGGTTTACAGCATTTGTTATTAGTGTGACCAGTACTGAGTTGAGTTGTGGCTTTAAACTCAAAATCAGTGTGAATGTTGGCTGATTAGCTGCAATCACAGACTGTTTTTTCCATGCCTGAGTGGCTTTATGCATCCTCGAGCTACATGGCATTTTGTGATAGACAGCTCATTTAGATGAGTTACACATTTTTGGGATGGAAATGGTTTATGAGACAGGAGATATATTCACACAATGTGACACAATGCACAAAAAACAACCAGGGCACTTTTTAAACTATATGGACAAAAGCATTGGGCCACCTATACCTACAGAAGCTTTCTACAGATGCCATTCAAAATACATATGCATTCTTTTGAGGAGGCTATCTACAAGACTGTGCATCTGTGGGATTTCTTTCCCTTTCATCCAGAAAAGTATTTGTGAGGTCCAACACTGATGTTGGACAAGAGGGCCTGGCTCACAATCTCTGTTCTAGATCATCCTAAAAGTGTTTGAATGGGATGAGGTCAGGGCTCTATGGGGGCTAGTCAAGTTCTTCCACACCAAACTCATCCAACCATGCCTTTGTGAACCTTGCTTTGCGCACTGGCACACAGTCATGCTGGGGCTGAAAAGTGCATTCCCCAAGCTGTTCCCAAAATTTGGAAACATAAATTTTGTCCAAAATGTCTTAAAAAGCTGAAGCCTTAAGAGGTCTAAGGGGCCCGGGCTAACCCCCCCAAAAAAACTTCACAGGAGTATCTCTCCTCCAACAAACTTTATTGGTGCATCAACTACAATAATGTCAATAAGCTGAAGATTTCTTAAATAACATATATAGACTGTGATAATAAAGACTTTTAATAACTCTTGTATATTTTATATAAATGCCTCTTTTTATTTGTATACCTCATATTTATATATCTGTACCTTGTTTATATTTTTTATTTGTTATTTATTTATTAATTTTTAATTTCTGTCTTCTTTTTTCCACACCATGGGATGGGGGAATGATATTTTGATCCTGTGTATGTCTTGTACATATAGCAGAATTGACAATAAAGTTAACTTTGGC
>VUQH01049426.1:3909-17304 GCA_015106775.1 Etroplus canarensis | reverse complement strand
CACATGTATGCTTAACACGGGGTCGTTTCATTGAAGCTCTACGTCCAGCTCACAACGGAATGTTGAACGCAAGATTGCCAAAAATGCCTTTTCTTAAGCACATATTGAAGTCACAGATCAGATTGCTGTCTTTACGTATGGGCTGAATGAAAGCAAGTCTCTGAAATTAACAGCATCCAAAGAAAGCACCACGCAGACTTTCCTTTATCTGTATTTTTGTTATATTTGCTGACCTCAAGAATGTCCAGCGTGACCGATGAATTTTGCTTTCTTCACTTTCTTTAGGCTTTGAGCAGTGGAATCTGACACAGGGCCTAACATAATGTCAGATTATCATCCTGAAGAAAGTTTAGGAAATTTGAGGACATGAAACAAAAAAGAAAAAAAAAAGACCCGAAACAAAATGAACACAATATTACTTAGAAGTTTATTACAGCTAGCCATTCCGTGTCCTTGAATTATCTTCCACTGGATTAGCAGCAAGTGTCTTTGAAACATTCTGAGGCGTAGTAGAAAGGGTCAGTGTCCAGATTGTCCTTACTGGTGTTGAAATAATCTGCAAATTCAAAATTTAGCATTACTGTAAGTTCACCTGTTTCAGATGTTATCAGCCCATTGATTGGCCGGTGTCGGGTATAATCGCCCCCGCAGATTTGGCTATTAGGTAAGTTTGCTGTTATCCGTTAGGGCCCTGTCATGCCATAACGATTTAACAGCGTATGCCGACGTGCCCAAATTCCTCTAAAACTCTGGCATACGCAGAACAATGACGTTATATGGACGTATACATAACATATTGCTAAAATATATAGACTGTAATACCAACGAATGCTAACGTACAGTATTGCCGGCATTCACAACTTGAAACCCATTTATACCACTTCCCTTAAACGCAGCACATACGCCACTGTAGGGTAGCTGTACGTTAGTAACAGGTTCTGTACGACTGGAACACATCAAGTATGTCTGCAAACATCAATATGCATTGGAGGTAAGTTTGATATGTTACTTACAGGTTAAAAACACGTTACTCATAGGGTATTAATAAGTTTTGGGTACGCTAGACATTATCACCACGTATTTTGACATATGAGTAACATGAGTCAAGTACCTGCAACATGTGGCCCGCAACCCGGGATGTATGAGCCATATTTTGTGCATGCTCAAAATTTTCCAGCAACCTCGCCGTAGTACAACATATACCGGCTTACTTCAGTGTGCTCTTAACTTATACAAAACTTACCAATAACTATTTTTCATACGTGGGCATACTCTTGTTAAATTGTCAAGGTGTGACAGGGCTTTAGATAAAAAAGAAACAGGAGGAAACCCCAGTGACCTCTTGCCATTGTGTAAATGATTGCATGTAAAATCTCTGGTGAAACTGTCGTAAGCAAGGGGCTTTTGAACATGTCATGAAAGGTTGTATTTTAATCCAGACCAAGTGGGTTTGGAGCCTCAACCTGACAAACAGCACAAATCAAAACAGTCAGTGAAAATGAAACTTGATAGCTAATCTAGAACTCAGCATTGCTGGGCAAAGGTAAGTAAATAAGGTCAAGAGATTTCATAGTTTAATGTGTGTACTGAGCGTTTTACTCAAACCCGGCTGGCTGTTGGCTGGTTTGACTTGGCAGATGAATACATTTTTTTTTACAGAGAATTAGTCATATGAACTAGATGTCTTCAATTCCTTATCACATAAACGGCTGGCCTTTTTTCCTCTGAACGAATGGTTGCTGTGTTATGAAAGCTAACCGCCATCTGAAAGACACGAGACTGTCATCATTTTTCTCATCTCAGTCTCAGAAATAAAGCAGGAATGTTTCACTTTTTAATTTTCTTTTTTACTGGTTGTTAAAAAGTTGCTTATTTGATTAGGTAAAGACTAACTTTTCAGGGAGAAATGTGGCTGCTTTAATTTTTTTTTTCCAAATTTTACCACATAGAGAAAGAGAAACATTGCAGCTTTAACACATTATGCCAGTAAAACACCTAATAAACACCCAATGAATGGAGTAAAGTTGAAAAACGGATTATGTCCACCAGCAGCAAGTTCTTAGTTAGGTTCCAGAAAGCATCTCTGCTTGGCTTATTGCTGTTATTCTTCTGCTTTCTTCTGCTTCTCTTTCTCTGAATCAGTTCATTTGATGAACTCCTCTTTCCAAACCCAATAATTGGTAACCATGGAGGCCTGATGAAACCGGTCTGACGACACAAATGTTTCCTGGGAACACAAAGGGCCTTTTATTTAGCTGATGCCCTAGTCGGTACTGAAAGCCAGGCCAGTGTGAGAGCGTATTCTGCTGGGATTATGATGAAAGGGCAAAGGGATGAGGTGTATTGATAGTACTGTTAGAATGGAAATGTCAGGCTCTGACAGTGTGGTATTTTTGCATCGTCACGACAACTTTATGGATGTTGTTGTGGTTGGTTTGACGTGTGGAACAAAGAGAGGTTAAAGGTTGGGAAACAGTTGTAAACTTGTCAAAGTTGGGACGTCTATCCAGTGTTTATGTGGACTTCCTACAGTTTCTACTGTGTACTTGTTAATAAGACATATGGTTTTGTGAACAAGAAAGCTTTCACAGTACCCCATGCAGTCCAATTGAAAAACTAATCATACCTTTGCTGCTTCTATAGGAATTAAAGGTGCTGGTAATCAAATGTGCATCATTAACTCATCATCAGCCAGTGTGACCACCTCTATGAAAGCACAGGTTTTGGCAGTTTGCTGGTCTGGAGCATTCAGGTGTGCCATAATTCCATAATCTTCCCGGGAGTGGACGTCCCTACAAATTTATCACAAGGTTAGACCCTGCATTGGTCAGAGAAACTGCCAAGAAAAACCTAAGAGCTACTTCTCAGAATCTACAGGCCTCGGTTAGCATGTTAAATGTTAGAGTTCATGGAAGTATGGTAAGAGAAAGACTCAACATGTACAGCTTGTTTGGAGGGGTTGCTGGGAAAAGCCTCTCTTGTCTAAAAAGAACATGGAAGCACAGCTTAGGTTTGGAAAGTAGGATCTACCCAAATCATTGGACAGTGTCCTTTGGACGGACAAGAACAAAGTGGAGATGTTTGGTTATAATAAACAGCACCACATCTGGTGAAAACCAAAGACAGCACCATCACCTCATACTAGCTGTCGAGTATGGTTGTGGAGGGATAATGATTTGGGCTTGTTTTGCAGCCACAGGACCTGGGCACCTCGCAGTTATTGACTCACCCATGAACTCTGTATACCGAAGTATTCTAATGTCAATTGTGGGGCCATCTTAAAAGAGTAAGAATGGCTAAAAAAAAAGAATATATTCAAGGTGTTCCAATGGCCCAGTCAAAGTCCAGACCTCAACTCGATTGAGATGGTGGCACCTAAGAGAGCTGTGTATAAATGAATGCCTGCAAACCTCAATGAACTGAAGCAATGTTGCAGAGGACAAAATTCCTTCACAACCATGTGAGAAACTGGTAAAGTCATACAGAAAACAATTATTTCAAGTTACTGCTGCTAAAAGTGATGTTAGACGCTACTGAATCATGGGTTGTGCTTTTGTGCTTAGACTCCAGTGAAAGCTCATCCTCATATTGCTCATCAGCTGGTACAGTTAAAACTAGGCTGAGGTTAACACTGGAATTAATATTAAAGGTAACCTTAAATTACCAAAAATGTAAAAAAAATAAATAAAAATGAAAATTCTAATTCATTGTAGTTCAGCAGCAATATCTGTGGTCCAGGTCCAAAGAGCTCAAAATGGAACGTTAGAAATAGTCCCCACCGTAGCCGAACAGTATAATCTGTGAAAACCAGCCCAGCAGTACCCAACCCAGCAACCTCACTGGACAGAAGTCTTGACTTTTCTGCCGTCAGAGTCCCCATAGCGTGGTGGTTTACACATGCACCATACAAGCGAAAGGTCCCTGGCTCAATTCCAGGTGGGGGCACGAGCCCGTCCCACCATGGAGGGTTGCATCAGGTAGGGCATCCGGCGTAAAGCCTCTGCCAAATCACCAATGCAGATTAACCTGCTGTGTTGACCCCTTGGGAAGAAGACAAGGGAGCAGCCAAAGGTGCATTCATGTTATATTTAGGCGAGGTTAGTTGTTGGTACCTGTTCAAACTTGACTGTGGAGCGTTGATTAAACTGGTTGAACTGCCCGCCTAAATGTCACATCTGCCCACAGTTTTGATAAATGAATGGCAGCAGGTCTAGGTAGCCCATGCTTGATTTGGCTTTATGCTGTTCAAATGAGTTAGTGCAAGGTGTGGAGCTGAGTTTATTAGTGGATGGTGTTTTCGCTGTGTGCCTCACAGCACAACTTACTAGACCCTTTTTTTGAGCAATCCATTCGTCTAATAATTAACCCTTGGTAGAACAATGTCCAGTCAGGAGCGAGTGAAGAGGAAGGTCTTGAAGGGAGGTTGACTGAGGGTCAAACATGACATACAGGAGCCATCATTGAACCAGGTCAACTGTGTCTTCTAAATGTGAACTGGCTGTGAAGGGAACACACAACCAGACAATACGCTGTCCCGGGTAATTGTAAAAATAACTAGCCTGTTTCTGTGTGTGTGTGAGTCCAACAACAAAGTGATATTTTTATCTTTGTATAACATTCTAAGTGACAACTTGGATATTTTGGGATTCAAGCATTTTTTAAATTTCAATACAAAAATGTGGCATTGCAGGTACTGTGGTTCTTGAGATTAAAGGATGGTGCGTGAAGTTTTAAGTACCAAACGAAGACATAAGTATAACATATGAATAAAGGGGTCACAGAAATGGAACTGATATTTTTAGATTATAGCAACTCTAAAGCAGTTTTTGGGTATATTTGAAAAACTAACCACATTTATGGAGCGACAGAATTCTTACGTGTTGTATCGTCCAGAAGAAGATCTAAAGTTGCCCTGTCTCTGTGCCTCTTCAGTGTTTCAGCAGCAGGCTGTCCACAGCCCTCTGGAGCAGCAGAAACAGAAGCAGAAACAGAAGCAGGGTGGCGGCGGAGCACCTATTCCTTGTCAGAACTGCGGGAAGCCCTGCAAAGGGGAGGCACTCCGAGTTCAGAACAAACACTTCCACATCAAGTGTTTCATCTGCAAAGGTATGCAACAGCCGCATCTTAACCCTCACCTCACGCTTTTCACAACCACAAACCACAAGCGTGCGCTAAAGAAACCTGGAACTGGCATCATGGTTGTCCAGCAGAAACATACCCTGGCAATATGGACCCTCTGGAAATTTTCTGTACGTTCCCCCGAAGTAGAAAGATTTCTGCATGAATACTTTTGAGCAAAAGGGAATCTTTTCAAGTAGGAAAAACAGAAATGGTGCTACTTTTTGAGTAGAGGTACTATGCTTATTAAGAGCTCTGACCAAAGGTAACAAGAAGAGCAGAACAAAACGCCAGCTTTAGGACCTGGCGTCTTTTGAACAAGTCCATGAAGTAGAAACCAAGCATGAAAACATGGGGAACTGGAATACACACACACACACACACAATAAAGGTTTTGACCAGCAGGTGAGTTTGGTTGCACACGAAGCCTTTTTGAACCATTTGGATGGAAAGCTTCAAGAGCTTCACAAGGCTTTATGTGGCCATCAGTAGAGGCAACATCTGCCTAACAGGACTATTTATACGCAGAGACTAATTACAAATGAGCAACAGGACAGGAAGCAGAACGGAACACAATACATGGACTGTAACTGGCAACAAAGTAAAACCGGAAATTAGAAACATAGCTGAGAACGCAGACACAAGACTGAGGGGACACAGAGGGAACTAATCCCAAACTAAACACTGGCAGGGTCTAGAGCTGAGGCAAAGGAGACCTGGAGGGAACTAAAAACGACAAGAATTAAAACAGAAGAAGAGCACAGCACCTCACGGTCCGTGACGAACTCCGAAAGAAAGGGAATTCATTTGGACTTTTTAAAAATGAAAACATGAATCCAGACATTCGCTGTAACATGGGAGCTGCTGATATGACACTTTGGATAAAGATAAACTAACACTAAGCGGCAGAAGTTAATACAACAAAGCATTAATATGGATAAGTCATACAGAACTTGTTTTAGAGCTTGAATGAACTAAATACAGGAAATGACTCAGGCTAAATTGCCTGCGGTCGCTCCCTTGTTTTTTCCCCAAGGGGTTTCCACAGTCGATTAGTCCACATTGGGTTTTTTTTGGCAGCGGTTTTACACCAGATGCCCTTCCTGATGCAACCCTCCATGGCGAAGGGAGGCTTGTTTCCCCACCTGGATTTGAACCGGGGGCCTTTTGCTTGTGAGGCAAATGTGTAAACCACTACACTATGTGGACACAGGCCCCTCTCGCCATAGAGGGTTGTGTCAGGAAGGGCATCGGGCGTAAAACCTCTGCCAAAAAAACAATGCGAATATATCCACCGTGGCAGTTTGAGGAGAATTCAACGGAGCAGCTGAAGGTACTCAAGCTAAATTGCTTTGCCGTAAAATTCCATGAGATATTCTGCTATATTTTTTACTGAGGATGATGTCTAATATACATAAAAATGTCCTGAAATAAAGTTTTATGATGGGGAAGGCTCTCAAAGTAGAACTGACGAAACTGACCAGTCTTAGTTTGGTGTCACAATGTATTGTGGCATTGTATTATGCCACAATACATTATGAAGGAGGTGTCTTCCTGTTAAAAGAGAGTTTTTCCTTCCCACCATCACCAAGTGCTTGCTCATAGGGGATCATCGGATTGTTGGGGTTTTCCTTTCCTGTTTTATTTTTATCCTACAGTGTGAAGCGCCTCGAGGAGACTTTTGTTGTGAATTGGCGCTATATAAATAAAATTGAATTGAATTGAATTATTCCACCACCACAAACTTACACTGATTATTGATCCTCAAATTCAAAATTGGTGCCCTGCATAATTTATGCAGAATTTAGTCATGACTGAAAAATGAATAAAAAGTGATTTATTACACAATACACTACTGTGCAAAAATCTCAAGCCACCCCTCATTTCTTTATATTTTGCTTCCAAGGAGCCAGACTTTCTTGTAATCTTTTTAAAGTGGTCTTGAGCAGCAGTCCTCCAGGCTTTCTGAAGTGTTTCTTTGGACTTTGGCTGCTTTTTCACTCATCAGCATGGTGTGCTTTGAGGAAACTGGACAAGTTCAAGACAAAAGAAAAAGTGGCAGGCATAAAAGCTATCCACAGCAGATGAACAGCATCCGAAAGCCATGAAGCAGAAAACAGTGCCGGGTTACACGAGATCCGGGCTGAAAATCTGTGGCAGCAAGATTTAATGGAGTGATGAATCCAAATGTGAACTTCTTTATTCAAATCATTGTCAGTGTACGCGGAGTGAGTGTCTACAGCTATCTGTAAAACACGGTGGAGGCTCTGTCATGGTTTGGGGCTACATTTTGGGCCCTTGTCAAAAAATGGAATTACGAACACAGAAAATTACCATTAGATTTTGATCCACCATGCAAAACCATCTGGAAAACATCTGTCGGCGCTTTATTTTTCAGCAAACACAGTTCCAGTGTGTTCCAAAAGCCTGTCTGGCACTGGAACACTATCAGGCATGGACTGGCCTTTTACTGAAGCAGTGTGGGATCATGCTGACAGACAGCAGAACAAAAGGCAGCCAACATCCAAAGAAGAGCGTTTGAATGTCCTTCAAGAAGCCTGGAGAGCTATTCCTGAAGACGACTTAAAGAAATGACAAGAAGGCTTGGCTCAGAGAGTTCAAGTTTCAAGCTCATTAGAATTTTTAGAAACATACAGACTCTGTTTTTTAACTTATGTAATGTATTTCCATTTATGTTTGCATGTTTCAGTAAATCAGATTTCCCATTTTCTTAACAAAAAATGAGGGGTGGCTCATGACTTGCACTTTTGCACAGACTTTTGTAGTCACTTGTAACAGCACTGCCGTGGTAGTTGGTCAAAGCCAACCAGTTGTAGGTGTTGGTGTGTGTAATTGAAGCGTGGGGTGGGATGATTTGTTCTGTGTATATATATCTGGGTGGGTAGCTTGCAAGTGTCAGAAACTTGAAATGCGAGCATGTTCCATTTGTGTAAGTGTGTGCTCGTGGGTGGGTGCTGGGTACGTTTTTTTTCTCTTTACATGTGACTAGAGTGTGTATTTTGACCCCTCCCAGGCAAAAACTTTCAGCACGATCCTTGTGTCAGACCGCTGTTGTCGTCAACACACACTCCGGTTGCTAGGCAGTGGTTGGGGTCGCTAAAAGTGCTGGCAGCTTCCTGGGGTTTAATCTTGCACTGACCAGCAGACTCCCTGTCTGTACGTTTACACCCCACCATTACCTCCTTCTCCAGCTTTTACCTCTGTGAACAGGCGAGAAAGTGGCAGTGTGTGTAGTGCTGTAACTCATAGGGATGATAAGTCTGCTTCAAACGAGGGATCGGATCGTTTAACCTTAATGGATTACTCCAGTTCATCACAGTTTGTGCCTGTTTTAGATAGTTTTGCCCATTAATGACACTGTAGGGAAGATAATGATTCAGGGACACTGGGATGCAAACAGTTGGGCCCATAACTTTTGGAACAATGACACAGTTGTTAAAGTAATTTTGTCTCTGTATACCACCGTGGTGGATTTTGACTCAAACAGTCAAAATGTGATTGGAGTTCAGACTTTCTGCCTTAATTAAAAGAGTTTAATTAAAGAATTGCACTAACTTTTTGGGAATGGCAGCCATTTTTCGGCATTGTGTCCTGTTTTTAGAGGCTCAAAACCAATGGGATGTAGTAACATAATTTTAAATATAAAATTCTTTGCTGTCAATGACTGAAGTCTAGAAAATCACCACATGTGGCAGTTTATTCCTTGAAATGCCCTGCTGAGTTGCTGCTTGTTTGTGGACCTTTCTGCCTTCAGTTTTGCCTTCAGTAACTGAAAGCTGCTCTGTTGATTTGAAATCAGGTGACGTCTGATTTCTGTATGTTTTGCGGCATTTGGCTGAATCTGAGTGGAGCGTATAGCGCTGTACACAGAATTCATCCTGCTACTTCACTCAGCAGTCACATCATCAGTTAACGTTAGGGACCTGCCTCCACTGTCAGCCATGCATGCCAGTGCCGTAACATGGCCTCCACCATGTTTGACAGATGATGTGTTCCTTTCCTCCTCCATGCTTTTCCCATCATTCTGGTGCACATTAACCTTGGGTTCAGCACTTGAAATCGACTCCAGATCTTTTAGCCGCTTAGTTTTTCATGGAATAATGAATGAATGCCATGAAATTTCATTTGAGCCTTTGGAAATGGGGGACTATGTATAAAAATGAATGAAATTCCCTTGTCAAATTCTTTGAGTTAAAAACTACGGACATAAATGTATAATAAACCAGAATAAACTGTTACAGATCTGTTCTGGTTTCTTCAGCTCATTTAGCTTCTTTCAATCCTTTGAGAAAAGATTAGGAAGAAGTCATATGGTTGGCTAGCCAATGTTTAGAACAACTACAAAACAGCTTATACATGCAGGATGTGATTATGTATTATTAGCAGCACCCATTGGTAGAACATAACATACAGTATGACTTACAGTGGATCTCCTAAGTTTATAAAGTCTTTCCCTATAGTTGAACTGATTTAAAATAGACTGCTGAACAGGCCTACTGGATGCAGACTCTGAAACCAAGGTGTCAGTCGTCTGTTGGGCTACCACAGGCTCTTGTTGGGAAGTCAATCCAGCAACTACAAAGAGACTCAAAATTACTTCAAAAATATGCAAGGTGACACAGTGAAACTCACTCAAAGAACCACAAAGAACCACAAAGAGAGGTTTCTAGAAACTGATGACTCTTGTTTCTCTGTAGAAGAGGTGCTTGTCTGTGCTTATTGGCCCTTTTGCATAAAAACTATATAGTGCATGAGCACTACTGTACTTCAGTGCATTAAGCATAGCAAGAGGCCCTCCCACCCATGGAGGGTTGCATCAGGAAGGGCATCCTGTCTAAAACCTCTGCCAAATCCATTGTGGTGATCCCCTTAAGGGAGAATATAAGGGGCGGCTGTGGGTGCATTGCAAGTTTAATGAAAACTGTGTATTCATATAATAAGTAACTATATTTTCTTGCGCATTTTAAGGCAGCTAAAATAATAGTCTCATGAAAGATATGTTAGACACCAGTGCATGTCATTCAGTGTGTTTGGATATGTACCTGAATGCATATTACTCTCGGTTTATACGTCACAGAATAGTTCATGAAAATTATTTTTATTTGTATTTGTTTTCTCTACTTAATAAAGAGGTCTGAGTAGCCAATGATGACTTTTTCATGTTTAGGTTAATATTGTGCTCCTGTTAATGTGAGCTTGCCATGCCTAATTGACTAATCGAGCTGTTCCTTCACGAAGAACTTTTATGTTTGACTTGATGATGATTACACGATTCAGGTCGCAGTAACAAATGACAGAATACAAATTCATCAGAGATTAATAGTTGAAAGTCTTAATCTTGCAGTTACTGGAGGTCATGATTAAAGGGAAGGAGCATGTTTTCCTCCCTGGATGAAGTTACTTGGCTTGCTTTCAATAGCACTTAATTAGGAAGCGTGGGACTAGCTAATTTATTGCCAAGCATCCAGTGGGTGTATTAATACCGATACAAAGCAGTCAGAGGAGCTATGTAAGCGTTCTCTTCACCCCACCCAGAAATGCCTGGCTGTTCCTCCTGTCTATAAATCCAAAGCATGACCACATTAATTCAATTTCCAACCAATTTGGCTTATTAAATGTGCTGATTATCCCAGCATCATGAGGGTTAGGTGGGGAGTCGGGCTGGGTTGTTTGCTATTAAAACTTCCAGATGTGGACTGATGGGAATCTGAAACTTGAAGATGGAAATAAAACAAACCGTAGCAGGCCAAGTGGGGATCAGGTTTCTCTATCTGCAGTTCCAAACTGAACATCAAAGAAAAGAGCAGGCATCTGACTGAGGGTTAGCAGCCAAGATCAACACGTAAATGTTAGGTTTTTCTCTTAGCACGTGGATAATAGAGTCAGGTGAAAACAAGCACTCTGTCCAGGTATGTCTCACCTCTGACCAGCTGCAAGGCTTCCAAAATATTAAGATTAACCTGGAAGAGAGTCATGACCCCTGACTTTAGTACTGTATTATCGCCAATTACATCCAGCCTGGCTGTTAGCCAGGAAGCTGCCAGTGCCAGGTCAGAGGAAAGGAAGTCTAAGCCCTCACATAGCTAGCACTCAGCTAGCTATGTGTAATTAACACTGGATTGATACAAGTCAATGTTAACCTCTTTAGGATTGGCCTAATATCAAGGTTGCACTATGAGACTCCTCATAGTAAACACAGTCTTAGTGTTTGTACATCTAACTGCACTCTTTCAAATGACTAAAGTAACTTGTGAGATTGACAAAAGTATTTGATCACCTAATAGCAGATCTGCAGAAGTTGCAACTGCATTGATATAGAGTTGGTCCCCGCTTTGCAGCTATAGCAGCTTACACTCCTCTGGGAAGGCTTTCTGCAAGCTTTGGAGAGGGGATGTGGGAATTTTATAGCCACTGGACCAGGAGAGCACCTTTGAGATCAGACACTGATGCTGCATGAGAGGGCCTGGCTCGCAACCTCCATTCTAGTTCATCCCAAAGGTGTTGGAGTAGGGTCTCTGTGCAGACCAGTCAAGTTCTTCCACATCAGACTCCTTCAACCATGCCTTTAAAGACCTTGCTTTGTGCACTGGAACACATCCATGCTGGAACAGAAAACAGTTCCCACAAAACTGGGAGCGTAGATTTGTCCAAAATGTCTTGGTAAGCTGATACATTGAGATTTCCCTTCTCTAGAACTAAGGGAAATAGCTTTATCCCTCCACTAAACTTTACAGTTGGCACAATGCGGCCAGGCAGGTGATGTTCTCCTGATTGATTTGTCACCCCAGAGGCCATGTTTCCAGTGCTCCAGTGGTGGCGTGGCCACTCCATCTGATGCTTGGCATTGTGTTTGGTGATGTAAGGCTTGCATGCAGGTGCTCAGCCATGGGAACCCATGTCACTATGCAGTTATTGAGGTAGCAGAGTGTTGGAGATGTTTGTGCACTATGCACCTCAGCACTAGGTGACCCCACTCTTTAAGTTTATGTAGTCTGCCACTTTGTGGCCGAGTTGCTGTGATTACTAAAATTTTCCACTTTGCAATGATGCTGCTTATCTAGGAGGGAAGAAACTTCACAAGCTGACTTGTTGCAATAGTTGCACCATTAGTAAGTACCATGAGTTCAGCGCCCTCTTTAGAATGATCTATTCTTTTATAAATGTTTGTGAGTGCGGACTGCATGGCTGAGGCGCTTGATTTTCTACACTTGAGAGGAAAAAAAACTGACTTCAGTGATTAAGAGGTGTGGGCCAGTGCTTTGTCTTTTAAAGAATTTTATTTAATAACATTTAAAAGTATATTATTAAGAAAGAAATTATATATTTTTACTATTTCATGCATCATTTCTAACATTGAATGCAGAATATTCAATATGATAACACAGGAAATGTTTTGTGTGTAAATAGTCTGTGAAGCCCAAACATATGAGTCATGTTTGGGCTTAAGGACCTCTGAGAACTAAGGAATTCATTGTAGCAACATGTAGCATCTAAAACAGTGGTGCTCAGCCTTTTTCAGTAATGTACCCACTGTGAAATATTTTCTCAGCCAAGTACCCACTAACCAGAGAAACACACAGCACTGTAGCATCAATAAACTTTATAAGTGTGCAAAACATCGCTCAGGTATAGTGGTCTGTTTGGAGACAAAAATAAAAAATTGTCAGCAAAGAAATATTTAACTTATCAATACAGAGTTGTGCACATAAACATATTTAAAAACTTAAAGTGCCTCTTTTGGGATTACAATAAAGATCTGTTCTTAGACTGAATTTGTGATCATAATTATAAACATTTCTTCACAAATAATCACAATCCTAATCATGCGTTGCACAATTTGACTATTTATTTATATCTATTCTAATGGATTTTAAAAATGATATTAATTTTTAAAAGGTCACGTAGCCCCTAGAGTGCCTTAAAGTACCCCCAGGGGTACGTATTTCCCCATTTGAGAGCCACTGATCTAAAGCATAACTGTTTTCTGATTGGATGCATTTTATAGAAAGAAATTTTTTTGCAACCTTAAGACTTCTGTAATTTAGTGTGAATTACTAAAATATAAAGTATTGGTGAACTAGTTATTGAATTTAATAAAATGAATAATAATAAGTTAGAAATCCTTTTTATAAGATGCGTTATTACTCAGTCTGACCAGTAAAGTAAATATCTAGTCAATATCTGATAAATACCTTTTTTTTTTTTTTTTTCCCATTTTTTTATTTTTTTTTTTAAAATTTTTTTTTTTAAAACCCA
>VUQH01049419.1:0-14346 GCA_015106775.1 Etroplus canarensis | reverse complement strand
AATGGCAGAGGATCCCCAAATCCAGGTGCGAAAAACTTGTTACGTCATTCCCAAGAAGACTCATTGCTGTACTAGCTCAAAAGGGTGCTTCTACTCAATACTCAGCACAGGGTCTGAATACTTATGACCATGTGATATTTCAGTTTTTCTTTTTTAATAAATTGGCAAAAATTTCTACATTTCTGGTTTTTTCTGTCAAGATGGGGTGCAGTGTACATTAATGAGAAATAAAATGAACTTTTTTGATTTTGGCAAATGGCTGCAATGACACAAAGAATGAAAAATTTAAAGGGGTCTGAATACTTTCCGTACCCACTGTACCTTCAAAACTTTTCAAATGTAAAGACCTTGATTTTGTATGAAATTTCGAGCTCTTTTGTGTACCAACAGCTAGAAGATTGTATTTTCCTCCTGTCTATCAACCTTCAGCAAGAAAAACCCATGATTCTGCCTCAGTACCTGGAGCAACAATGCAAGTAGTAAACAACCTTCTTCTACAAATATTTGTATTAGTGCTATATTTCACTATTTATAAGCCAATCTCTCTACAGTGTTATTCTTGACTATGCATTGCATTGGTTCTTTGATCATAAACTTAACAGCCAACAAAGACAAAAAGTCCACATAAAAGCAAAGGATAAACTCATGTCAGTAAATCCAACTTCATGACAGCAAAACACCTGGTCAAGACCGCATGATATGATCCAAAGCTCTGCAAATCAAAGACTGCTTATTAGCTTCTCCAAACTATGTCAGAGGTCAAAAATTATCTTAAAGTACAACATAATCCATGTCAATTCCTATAAAGATATCCACTTAAACCACAGATTGCATATAAAAGTTGGATGTGGCCATGCTACAGTCACACACTAGTTTATTGATTTTTAATTTTTAAGCCTCAACATTAGGATTTTCCTGCTGCCATCTTGGTTTAATAGAGCCAGAAATGATCATATTTAACTGTGGAGAGCCAAGTTATCAGCAAACGCTGGAGAGCTTGGTGAGCAAGCTACATTTATAGTGCAGGGATGCAATGTACCGACACAGATACCTGTAATTAGTGCTATGTAACACACTAATAAAGTGCTAGAAATGAAAACTGAAGCACAGACTTTATGTATACTCTACTTCATAGGAAGCCATATTATTTGTCAGATAATGCCGTTAAAATGCTTCAAAAAGGCACCAACACCCACAAAATCTAATGGGGTCCAGCATACAGCAGTCAGCTATAGCTGCCTCTATTGGCACACCTGTTAATCAAAGCTGCTGCAGTCCTAAATTTATCCTTTTTTTGGTAGCATTTAGTGAAGCCATTCTTTTTTGATGCAGTACATTTGGGCATTTTAAATTCTACAGGGACTGACTGGCTTTTGATACATTTTTTCCTGAGCTATTCTCTTAATCACAGTGCAGCTGTCTCTCAAAATAAAAATCCTGGAAAGCAAACAAAAATCACAACCTTTCATAAGTAAACTGTCAAGTCACAGCAAATAAAAGAAAACACTTCCTTTTGGAGCCAGCCTCTTGTGACCACTCAAGGAACACTGTAAGTTAATTCAGCTGTGTTGCTCAGTGACAACAAAAACACTTTACACCACAGTAGATACAGAATATTGACATCAGATGAGATTCAGTTCCTCTACCTATTTGTAGTGTCTACTTCCTATGAGAGAAGTTTGATCCTCTGGAAACAAAGACACCATCCACTCTTACCTTAATTCATCATCCTGTAAAAATTGGTGTGATCAAACAGCAACTTGTCAGTTCTTTCGTCAAAGTGTCTAAGTAAAATCAAAGGAGGGAAAATATGTCCTAGAATTTTTTCTGCCGACTCTCATCAGTCAGAGTCTATGTCAAAACCAAACCAACACTGATATAGTTGTATGATGAGACTCAACTTAAAGCTCATATTTAAAAGCGTTGGTAAAGTAATAACTTGTTTTGGGATTTTGTGACATGACTGCAAATAAAGAAACAATGTTTTCATACAGTGTTCAGGTCAGTGCCTCAGCATTAAAGAGCTGTCAAATCTGTTTTGCCATTGACTACTGAGAGTCTAAGTAAGGGGTCTTGGGTTCTGAACCCCAAGCTGGATTTTCAATTTTTCCTTTTTATTTTCCTCTTTCTTGCACCTTAGGCTTTGTACCTCTCCATCTTTCTCTTATGGTTCTCATAAAATTTTGTGTTTTCTTTCAATGCACTAAAACACTTGTCATCTTGTGTTCGAGCCTCTCCATCCTAAGTAAATGCTGCTGTGTCACAAATCTGCCAGCAATAACATCTGCTGGCATCGGCTTGGAAGTCCACAGAATTACTGGCTGTACATAGATCACAGAGAACAAAAAGAAAAACAGCCATTAAGAAAGAGGGAGCTGAAAAATGTCTGTTTTGTACACACAAATAAATCTGAAACTGTTAAGTAAACAATCTAAGAGAGCTGCTTCTAATGTTGAAAAGTTTTTCTCTGACATTGTGGTCAGATAATAAAGCGAGATGCGGTTTCTTTAAAGGCTAAGCAATACTCGACCTTGCAGCTCCTCCACCTCTAACCCCTCCCTCTGTCAAAATGTTAGTGACCAGACTATTCAGGCTCTCTTCCCTCACTGAAGACATTAGACATCAAGCCAATGTCTAAGAGCTTGTAAGCAATATTGTCGAGGTCTGCTGAGAAATATGGTGCCTTTCATTTTATTGTGGTATGCTGATCTGGGTTGATGAAGTGTCATCTGCAATTTCACTGAATCGTGTGGGTAAAAATTCCAATCTCACTAGAGATTACAACAAGAAGACATTAACTATTTAACCACCAACTTTCTGTCTGCTGCCACCAATGAATTTCATTTCATTCAACAGCCATATTTGCAGGTGCTCCGCAATATGCTGCACGTCTGTTTGCGTAACAACGATGATGCTAACTTTTTCTGTTGGTGTCACTATAGTCACATAGCAATCCACAGTTTAGACTCTTGACTGAAAATGACTAAAAGCAAATATGTCACCAAGGTGGGTTTTTTGTTTAGCCTGACTACTCCAATGGTTAACCTGATATGTTTGCAAAACATCACTGACAGAAATGATAACAAAGGCATGTAACATCTCCAGTGCATGCTTTAAGTGTATTTACTGAGGTCACTATATTAGACCCTGCCTGAGAAGGAAGGACTACAGAAGTAATACCACACTATAATGTCATAACATACACGGACAGACTCACTGATGATGTACAACCCCAGTTTCAAAAAGGTTCAAATGCTGTGTAAAATGTAAATTAATAAAACAATGCAATGACTTGTAGATTTTCTAAACTAATTTTTTATTGATAAATGAACATAGAAAACGTATCTAACATTCAAAGTGATACATTTTACTATTTCATGAATAATACTAGCTCATGTTGAATTTGATGTGCCTCAACCTTTTTTGGAATTGGGAGTTTTAAAAACAATATGATCCATGCTGGAAAACATGTTGCAGGACATGACCAGGATGACACTGATGTGTCAGGGGAAGAAATGGAATTCCACTTGGATGGTGTGACAGGTCACGCATGCTGGCTGATTGTAGTAAGTGGAAACTGATGTGAATATTGACAGGAAATGGCTGGAAGATCTCATCTTGAAATGTTGCCTTGTTAGTAGGTGTGAAGCTGAGGCATCATACATTTTCATATTTGCTAGTCTGTGTGTGTAAATGTGCTTGTGAGAGAGAGAACATACTGTGTATTTTGCATGTGTGAATATGAGTGCTAAAGGCAGGGAAAGTTTGTTTTCAAGGGATTTCCACTGACATTAATCCTCCCTGTTTGTATCCTGTAACAAGTATTAACACAAGTTGTGAAAGCTAATTCTTTCTGCAAAATGTTGCAGATTATTCTGGTATAATTCAAACAAATGCCAAAATTTTTCTGTTTTAAATTGTCGTGTAAGCAAACAATGGTTTAAAAAAAAAAACTATATTTTTGAAAGAGCTAAACAATGGGGATTAATGCAATTGCTATGTAAGTGAAACATTTTTATTTACATTACTCTCATTCATATTACCTGAAGATTGTTTCTCTTGCAATTTTCTGCAACACTATGGCAATGCATCTATACATATATGCTGGCATCTGATTTCTTTATATATTGCACCTGTGCACACAACTACACATGCTTCCTTTAAGTTAACATTCTGTATTTAATGTTTCTATGTGTGTCCACTTACTGACAGAAAGGTAGCAGTGACAGCAGGGTCTCTTTGGTGGGGTGGGCTGTGAACTCCGGCAGTGCCTGAATCAGTTTGTTCATCACCATGCGAAGGTAAACCTGCAGCTGCTTCCTTCTTTCCTCAACGAACTTGGCATCCTGCAGACAGAGAGTCAAACAGAGCAGAGGAGGATGAGAAGAAAGAGTTAGTTATAAATACATGCTGAGGTTAAGGTTGCACCATGCAACTTTTTCTGAAAATAAAAAGTATTTCATTGGCTGTAATTTAGATATTTATATACATCATGAATGCAGTACTGAAACCACAAAGAATTATTACACAACTCTGCAGCTCATGGCATAATAATGTCTTTCACTCATTTCTGTTTTCTAGCCTGTTGATTTACTGTTTTGGTTCATCTAACTGCTCCCCTGGAATGATTTTTAGGCACAGCATAACCTGTTTTGGAGGAAATCCCACTGTACATGTGGTAAGCCAAAAGTTTGTAATCTGCAATGGACGTTTCAACCAAGTGGCAACCTCTACAGAGCGAAAAACTGCATTTCCTTGAAAGGTCACTTGAGGCGGGCTCCAAAAGCAAGTCAATCTTCACAGACTCCCATGTTTAAACGTTCAGCGTTTAAACATTAGAACAAAAAAGCTATTTATAGCCTGGTACAAAAAATGCATTGGTCTAGGCTTTACCTCACCTAATTCAACTCACTGAATTGGACCTCTCAGCTGTATTTGTAATGTTGGTGCTTTTGGAGCATTTTAACTGAATTGTCTTCCAATTAGCATGGTTTGCTGTATGGATAATTCTAACCTCTCAAGTCCAAGAAGTCTGCTCCACTAATGGAGAGCAAAATTCTAGTATTTTTTGAAATGTTATCTAGCACCAATTAGCTAATTAAAAAATGTGCTAAATTTATTTTTTGGCTGTGCAGTGAGTGCAATTATACAGTCTATGGAGTGACGCACATATTAGTTGATAATTTGGCACTGAAACCTCTCGTCTACATGAGCTCACATCTGGCTCTAAAAAACTAGTGACAGTGACAGTCATAAAGCTAAATTTGAGGCTTCAAAAAATGAGACAACAAACCAATATTACGTTGGTTACTTCCATCATTTAATTACAGCCTATGGTTTAAACAAACATTGTGGGCAATAGTTATACCCTTACTCCCTTTTATAAGGTCAGCTAAGAAACATGGGATTTGCTCTGAAAGGTCCCCCTTGTATTTTGGTCAGAATCTTCTTTTGGTTAGGGTCGTCACGTTGGATCATCCGCCTCCATCTCACCTTATTCCTTGCATCCTGTTCTGTCACACCAACCCTACGCATGTCCTCCTTCACTACATCCATGAAATTTCTCTGTGAGAATCCTCATTTGTTCCTGCCTGGCAACTCCATCTTCAATGCGCTTTGTGCAATATAGCCACTATCCCTCCTCCGAACATGTTCAAACCATCTCAACCTTGCCTCTGGTTTTGTCTCCAAACTGCTGTTCCTCTGAAGTATTCATTTCTAATTCTGTCCATCCTGGACATTTCCAGTAAAAATGTCAGACTCTTTAACTCCACCACCTCCAGCTCTGCCCCCTGTCTTTTTGTCAGTATCACCGTCTCCAAACCATACATCATAGTAGGCCTCACTACTGTTTTGTAAACCTTCCGTTTCACCCTTGCTGCTATCCTTCTGTCACAAAGCACCCCTGAGACTCATCTTCACCCACTCTGCCCTGCCTGCACTCTCCTTTTCACCTCTCTCATGCACTGCATCTTTAAAAAAAACAAAGCTAAAAAAGCTTTTGTCTTCACTACTTTTCGTGTTCATGCTTGATATACCTAATATGAAATTGTTTGGCTTTTGCTGCAGTGTTTAAGACGTGAGGCTACTGTAGCTGTGATCAAAGTTAAGCCTCCAACCAAATTATATAATCTAAGTTAGCAGGTTTGGTTGTTCCGTTTTGGTTTCCTCAGTGTTTCCGGTAATATCAGGTTTGTTTCTTTAAGCCTCTAACCAAATCATGTCAAGTATCTTGAGTGACAGATTGAAGTGTGAGCTGCTCATGGGCAATGGGAAGGTAAGGAGTTGCATATTTGTGACTTAAAACAAGTAACTGGAAAAAAGTCTCACTGTTGTGCCATACTCAGATTCTTCAAAGGTAACCCCTGTCATGTGTGAATTTCGATTGTTCTAGCGTCCATACAAACCAACAACACTTTGAATTGTCTCTCTGCCAATGACCAGGCTGTCCAGTCCTTCCAACTCTCCTTTGATAAGTGATGTTGCATAATCCAAAAAAAGTGTACTTTTTAGGATTAACACATTTATTATTTGTGTTTATTTTGCCGTTTCATTTCTGATGTTGATAAAGTGCAGTGTTCTGAGCATTCAAACCCCCTTCTACTGAACGACTCTGGAGGCAGAGGCACAGAGCCACATGGCCAGTGTTAGCGTGGCTAATCGGCATCCAGCAAGGCTCAGAACAAAGCTTGGGCAATGCTCCGTTTTACTCTCTGGTGTTTGGGACTGGAACAAACAGCTATTGAAGGAGGCCAACATTTCCCTATTTTTTTTAAACTACTGCTTCTCTTTTGATCTCAAATCCCAAAACCCATGTGAATTTAATTGTTATGCCTTGAAATACACATGTGGTTCTTTTGTACTAGAAGAATTAAGTGTTTTAATATTGTGGTTGAATCTGCAACATGTAAATAAGAACAAAAAACACTTTATTTTGAGAAAACACAGAAGGTGAAAACAATTACAAAAAAACAATTCACACTTAAAGTGATAACACAAGGGTGACTACTGGTTAATTGTTTTTTAAATATTGGAGATATATAGTGGCTTTTAAAAAAGTCCAAAAAGCAGTGATATTCACACTTGCATTGTCATCAGTGCTTCAGACTTAAACATGATAAATGCTTTAGAAATAAAGACAGGACAAATACCACCCTGTCCATAGTTTGAAATTAGGCTGTAAAATTGTCCTAAAAACTTTTCCCCATTTGTTTACATTTTTAGAAATTAGAGATCAGGTCTAATTAGTAGGAGAAGTAAATGGTCTTTCAAATGACCTTGTGCAGTCCTTTGAAAAACTACATACACCTGTACTTCTAGGAATTAATAGGGTTAGCAGCAACCAGGTCCTGCTAATCAAATGAACTTTATTAATTGATCATCAGCCAGTGTGAGCACATCTCAAAGGCAGAGGTTTTGGCAGTTTGCCAGTCTGGGCCAGGTGTATATTAATAACACAATGCCACACGCTTTCTAGGAGTGGATGTCAGAGCAAATTAACTCTAAGATCAGACTGAACAATGCTCAAAGAATTTACAAAAAATCCAAGCACTAAAACTTAGACTCTAAGGGCCTCAGGTAGCATGTTGAAGGTTCATGGCAGTAGAATTAGAAAAAGACTCAACAAGTATAGCTTATTTGGAAGTGATGCCAGGAGAAAGCCTCTTCTCTCTTAAGAGAAAGTGACAGCACAGCTTAGGTTTGTAAAGGTGCATCTGAACAAACAACAAGACTTCTGAAAAAATGCACTTTGGACAGATGAGACCAAAATGGAGATATCTGGCCATAATGCACAGCACCGTGTTTGGCAAAAACCAAACAGCATATCGGCACAAACACCTTATACAAACTGTCAAGCATCGTGGTGGAGCCACAGGACCTGGACATCTTGCGGTCATTAAATCCACTATACTTCTTAGCACCAAAGGATTCTAGAATCAAATGTGAGGGCATCTGTCTGACAGCTAAAGCTTGGTCAAAACTGGGTCATGTAACAAGACAATGATCCCAAGCACATCAGCAAATTGACAGCAAAGTGGCTGAAAAAGAAAAGAATCAAAGGGTTGCAATGGCCCAGTTAAAGTCCAGGCCTCAACCTGATTGAAATGCTGTGGCAGGACCATAAGAGAGCTCTGAATAAAGGAACGCAAGCAAATCTCAATTATCTGAAGCAACGTTGTAAAGCGGGTCAGAGTTCCTCCACAATGATGTGAGAGACTGATAAAGTCATACAGAAAACCATTACTTTAAGGTATTGCTGATAAAGGTGGTTCTACAAGCTCCTGAATCATGGGGTGTATGTACGTAGTCCTCTGAAAACTTTGCTTTGCCTAGGACTCTAAGTCTATGCAGAGATGTGCAAGAAGGCAGTACTCAACAGTATTGTCCATATGACTTCTAGGGCTATGTTTTTAAATATTAAAGTAAGTGCATACTTGTGACATGCTACCATACAGACAAATGGTAACTTGAGATTTGTTCCTTTTATATTAACAAACCCACAGTTCACTAAGAACTGCATCAGATCTAGTCTTGCAAACAGCGAAATTCATGTTGATAGGACAGTGTAGAGCAGACAGGAAAATGGGGGAAGATAGAGGGTGAGTAATACACAGCAAATGGCCTAGGGACGACTCAACCCCATGCCACTGCAGTAAGGGCTTCATCCTTCGGTACACTGGGTGCCTGCTGTACCAGGGGTGATTGTACTGAAACAGAAGCACAAGTATTGATGTGTTGTTCCTCAGTAAAATCTCAAATTTGAGTTTTAACAAGCTCCTATATTTAACAGTGGATTAATTTAAACTGATAGCAACAGGAAAATATTTTTTTTCTAATGTATAATGTGAGAGCAAATCAGTTAAACCCAAAATACACCCTCAAGCATGCATCTTGCAGTCCAGATCTACACTTAACACGCACATCTGTACACAGCACTGGCCCAATTGCAGTACTCGGCATTGAGGTATGATAACATGACATAAAAGTTAAAACAGTGAGTCACTCACTGCTTTGCCAAAATGTTAACTTACTTTCATTTTATTTTTTCTTTATACAATATTCATGAATTTAATCAACTCAGTTTGGACTTTGTGCTTGAACATGAGGGGTATGCTCAAACTTTGAAACATACTTTCACTTTTAGATTTAAATTTTTTTCCCAGTATCTTTATATACTTTAAATCATTTAATAATGAAATGATTGGGCTTTTCAATTAGCCATTATTGTGAAATGCAGAAGAATGCAAATGTGAAAAAGAGTTTCTTGAATTGAGACAGGGTTTTTTTTTTAATTTGAATATAAAATAGAATAAAAATAATATGATAAAATAATACGATAGCAAATAAAATATAAACTGTGTAAAATGTGGTTACAAGAATTTCTGCAAAATCCTGTTCTAGAAGAAAATCAGCTGCCTTTGATACAGTATTTTCACATTTTGCCAGTCTGAACCTACAAAAGGTAGGTGGGTGATATGCACAGCTATGGCCAGAGAGAACTTTTAAAATGAGGTCCAAATAGTGGATAACTATTCAAGTTTTGGAGAGTAGGAGTAGATAACCGAACTCTGCTGCATGCTGGATAAAGGAGTTGGGGGTAAGAATGGGTAGATCTGATGTGTCAGATTAGGCTGTGCATGCCAGCGCGGGTTTCATGCTATGTCAACACAACAAGGGACACCCTGCCCGCTTTCACGGATGTCAGTGCTGTAATAACACTAATGGACATCATGACAGATTCATCCTCTTGTGGAAACAGAGAAGAGGTTTGAAGAGAGAGGCCAGGTGCTGTCTCTTGCTTGCCGAGAGGAACAAGAGGGCAGAGCGGAAACTACTGTGGCATACTGATGCTGGTACAAGGCTGATTCCGTCCTCTTAAATCTGTCCTCTTACCTCCTGCTATCACAACACTGCTCTTTACTTGCTCCCCTCGTTCTTTTTATACTCATGCAAGATGTAACCTAAATAAGTCCCTCTTGATTTATCATAAAAACAAATATAAACATAAAGGTGAGTGACTTTTTAATTTGAGCATCACATGGTTTTTCTGTCTTCCACACAAGCTTTATATGCCACACACATTGTGTTCAGCCAAGATAAAGAAAGAAACAAGAAGATATACAGCCCATATTAAAGTCAACACTGAAATAAGATCCAACTCCCTGATGCAGTATTTTTAATGCCTGTTAACAAGATAAGAAATAATGAAGGGATAGAAATCTGAAATCGGCTTTTCAGATTTAAAGTACCCTGAAAGCACAGCTAAAAACCAAGGTTAACCATAATAACTGCATTCTAGTTTTGCAGTTAACACATTCAAGCCTTGTATTTCTGCTCAGGCTGCAGAACCTGTACCGTGGCTCAGTATCTGTAGAATCAAAGCCTTTTTAGAAGCAAGTCATGCAGTGTGAAAAAACTCTTCCTTTTATCAGGATTTCCCCCCACCAGTACTAGTAACTTAATATTTTCATGTTCTCATTCCTCACAACAACATGAAAAGCAAAAAAAGATTAACCTTTTTTGCTCTCTTTTGTTCATTCACTTATGCATCTACATATATGTACAGACCTCCATACACAAACACACACATACACCATCAACTTCAGTAAAAGAACACACACACACAGACACACACACATACATATTTTTTTAAATGAAACTGTTTACAATTTTTAAAAAAAAGTGGCTATATTATTTGGAATATGAAGGATCGACTCAAATGATAAGAGGTGACGGATTATATACAGACCCTTTACTTATAAATGATCTTATAAATGATATAACTTGTGTTTGATAACATTTTAATAATTATTAAGACAATACACTCAGAACATGTGGCATCCGTATTCATACTCTCAAAATGCCAGAAGTGGTGCAAGTGGTTAAAATTATATAACATTGATAGAAAAACTGGCATGATTAATTTTTGGGGAAGAAGCCTTTTCAAACAATATTTGATCCTGTGATTTACAGAAATGTACAATGGTATTATTTTATTGTGGCAATTTCTTGTTAGTAAAGTAAAAACTTTGCTGAATTTATTTGTGCACTTATTTTAAATACTCAATTTAAATTCAGTTGTCTCCACTATGGACAAGTCTCAGTTAGTATGTTAAATGTTAAAGTTCATGACTGTACAATTAGAATAAGCCTGAAGAAGTATGGCCTGTTTGGAAGATTTGCCAGGAAAAAGCCTCCTCTCCATGGCGGTCACTCATATGTTGTGATGTGCGGGAACTATATTCTAGAATCAAATGTGAGGCCATCTGCCTGTATCTAAAACTTGCCCAAAATTGGGTCATGTAACAGGACAATGATCCCAAGCACGCCAGCAAATGGCCCAGTTAAAGTCCAGACCTCAACCTGATTGAAATCCTGTGGCAGGACCTTAAGCAAGCTGCACATAAGCGAATGTATGCAAACCTCAATGAACTGAAGCAACATTGTTAAGAAGGGTGAGTCAAAATTTGATTACTTCATGTGATTCCTGCTGAAGATGGTTCTACAAGCTACTGAATCATGGGATGTGCTTAGGTTGTCACATGATTGTGTAGTGTCCTGTGAAAACTTTGTTGTTCACGACTGTGTGTGTATGCAGAGAGAACCTTGTAAAGAAGAGTGGGCAAAAATTCCTCCGCCTATTACTTTGCACAATCTACTGTGAGTGTGTTAGGATAAACATAACAGATGAGTCTTACAGGATTCAGACTGTAAAATAAGACATTTCTAAATCCAAGCTTATCAGCATCATAGGTTTACTCATGTGGTTATGCCAAAGGATTAAGCCTTGATATGTGATTATGAAATGGGAATGTAATGACAGAAGGAAAATCTGAATGCGCAGCACATGTATGTATACATGGCACCAAAATGTCACCTCTCAGAGAGACCGATAAGCAGAAGAGGACAGCTGTCAATGGAACAGAAGCATAAAGTAGCCACATATGTGTCAGGGTCTCCACAACTGCTCAGTGAATTTACTGGCAGCTTTTCGGCATTCAAGTCTGGAGGAGGGAGGAAAAAAAAATCTCTAAATAGATTGTCGAAACGACCGAATGTTGCCTGGCAACAAAAAAAGTCGTTCACAAGTGAAAAGTAACTACACCCTACAGTAGAAACCATTTTCACCCCCAAGACAAAATCAATACTTTTTACCAAGAACTCCATCCTGTCTGAGAATCTTGAATTACAGTGTTTACAGTGAAATATATTCCTGCTGTGTCTTTATGTTGCTTCTTTCTTGTCCTGTCGAAATAAAGGAAGGACAGATTTAAGAACTTCATATGATGGAAGCCCCAGGCAACGCTTGTGTTTTCTCTCTTAGCAATTCACATCCTTATTATAAGCAGAAAACAAACATTTAAACACAGTGGTGAGAATGCATCTGGCACTTGGTGTCTAGTAGGTATTTCCTAAAAGAGGAAAAAATGTTTTTTTACCCCGACCTATTCAGGTGAAATAAAAACAAAAATAAGCTATTCTTAGTCACCACATTAAAAAGGAACATAAACCTGTGCTCTGATTTAGCCTGCAGTCCACTTGAATTAAGAGAACGGACAGCACTGGTACATGCTGGCAACAAAACAAGGTCAAAATGTTCCACAAAGTCAGCCCACACTGGACCACAGTGGGGCTGAAGAGGTTGCTCTCCTGATGCCTTGTTCAAACACTCACCAAACAGCAGGTCCAGATCATGCATAAAACATCACATGCAATTCAGGAATGCTCATACAAGACCTTCACAATGTCTCCTTTGTCATAATTAGAAGAATAAAACATGTATATTGCATAATATGTGAGCAAAACATACTAAGACTTGTTAATAATTCACTTTGCAGTTTCTGATTAATTAATCACAGCAGCCCTGGCACTCCGCTCTCCTTTTCTCTTTGTATGTGTAGACGGGGCAACAGCCAAGGGCACATGGCAGATCTGTAGGTGCTTTTTTCCTGGTATGATTACTTTTCACGACACAAACAGATGTTGATCCAGTTTGATCATTGCTTGACTTCAGTGAGCCCCTCAGAACGACCCACATTTTTCACAAATGTTTTAAAAGCAAACTGCATGGCTAGGTGCTTGATTTTATACACCTGTGACAGCGGGACTGAATATAACACCTGAATTCAGTGGTTAAGAGGTGCGATCGAGTACCTTTGTCCATACAGTGTATGTAGCCCGTAGCATTTTGGCAAGAAAAGTCTGTCCATAACCTTTAAATATCTTTGCACATGTTGGCAAATGTCATTCATAGCAATACTGTGCAAGTAGCTCATTACTTTACTCTCTTATCTCTGAATGAAGTTGTGAACATACAGTAAAACTGAAAGTGACCAATGTGATGAAGGTAGCAATGTTACATATCCCATATCTTATAAGTCGATTAGTCTCTTTAAACAGTGGCACACTGTGTGAAATCTGTGTTCTCTGGTTGAAAAATTCAACTCTTTTGCACCTATAATCATGCTCAGCAGTGTCATCACAGTATACTGCTACACCTTGTAGGTGAGAATTTAAAAAAGCGAAAATAAGCAACACTATGAATTTCAGTAACACTTTTTTATATTAAGTTACACTTTTGAGATACTGTTAAAGCTTCAGATTGCAAATTACCAATACAATGCTATGTGCATATCTTGAGAGATTTCAGGAAACTGACTAAACACATCTATGGCCTTCCTCGTACTCTGATAATCTTTTGCAACCACAAGGGAACCAGCCTATTGTTAATACAATGGTATGCTTAAACCATGCTCCTTGGACAATTATCAGATCTGTTTTCTGACCCCATCTTGGGTAACAAACTTTCATAGCTCTTCCTAAGAATGCAAACTTTACAATAATATATCCTCAAAGGAATTTGTGGTATCAAACTCATTTATACTTCCAGAAATAACAGGCAAAGCAGTATGCTTGTTGGATTATTATTTTCACGAATAAGTACCGTCTCTTATCTTGATGTATGCTCAATCATCCAGGCAGGTAACACTTCAAAAATTGATTCTGTTCATCTGGACACAAAGTTTTCCGTAGGAGAAACGTTTCGTCACTCATCCAAGTGACTTCTTCAGTCTCAACTGACTGCAGGACTCTTCAGCCTTATAAATGTAAATTCTCATGACCATAGATCAACCAACCACAGATCAAGGCGCCAAAGATCAAGGGATCAAAGGCCACGAGTATCATTCACAGAGAGCTGGGTAATGGCTGCAATCACAGCATTGCAAGATGGCGAAAGGTGGTTAATCAGCCATCTTACGTGCTGTTTGTTCATACTGACACAAGCTTTAGGCAATCCTTGCCAAAGTGGTTTAAAATATCTTGATGTATGCTCAATCATCCAGG
>VUQH01049412.1:0-11657 GCA_015106775.1 Etroplus canarensis | reverse complement strand
ATTTACAGAGTTGTACAAACTGGCTTAAAGCAAGGGTACAAAAGTGGTGAATGTTCCATATTTTTCCAGTGTCAAGTTGTTTATGGCTGAGAAAACATAGCACCTAGCTTTGAACCTACCAGTACTCCTCCCCTCCAGCCATGCACTTCTCATATACAGGTCCTTCCAACTCTCGCTGGGTTGGAAAGATGACCTCATGGTGAATAATGATTGTCTTAATGACCTCATTAACATGTGCTTGGCAGGCCACAGGATCTTGATCATCTGGTATGGGCATCAGTGTGGGACCAAAGCAAATAGCTAGATTGTAGGGGTCCATCATGTTCTCATCACTATACTGGGAAAGACTATGAAAGACATAAGCTGTAAATATCAGTATTTTAATGTTACACACTTGCAAATTTGTTGTTACAAGACTTACTGATTTAGAAATGCAAACAGGTATCTTATGACGATGATCACAGGCCGCTGAAGAGTCACGACTATCTGCTGAAGGTGATGAGCTCTTTCTGCACCAGAGTCAAGCTCTAAAAAGGAAAGACATAAACAGAGACAATCATGGAGAACTCAATTAAAAAAAAAATATTTAAGATGTTTTCCAAGAATATTACTGACTGGTAGTGGATATCAGGTCGAGGAAACGCTCTTTAGGGAAGAGTGGATTTTCCAGCCCTCGGAAGTAGAGCTTAAGAACACCTGCCACAGAGTTGATATCATGATCCGTCTGATCATCCATCAGTGGATCTTCTCCTATAGACGTAACATATTTTCAGTCCACTCAGTATTTGTTCACTGCAGTCACTTTCATATCACATGGCTCTGATGCAATTATTTATATGTATTTCAAATTAGGAAGTTAATACATGTATTGAGTAGTGTAGTGTATTGTGCTGGTATAATTTCTCATTTAGGATGCTGATCTTATGTATTATGCATTAAATGATTTACATGTCCATTACAGGATTACATGCAGCACACAGGCTCTTTATTTGCACTTTAGAGTCCTGTGAGAGTAACTGTGGCTTTTGAGGTGGGCAAAACGAAATTTAAAATCAATCAAGAGAAGATGGCTAAGTGACCTGGGACTAACCTCTTTCAAATGCATTTTTAATATCATTGACTTCGACCTGGGATCCTGGAACTCGAAATATACCTTGCTGCTGAAGACCTGTGGACATATAAAGCTGTAAGTCTAAAATGGAAAAGGTATCATTATAAATGACACTCTTGCTTAAAATAGACCAGATGTTTTTTTTTCTTTTCTGTTGAATGTCTCTGCACATTTCAATAGGAAAAATGGCAACTGTTAAATTTGTATTAGTTAGACAGGCAGACAGGACAGGACAGCTTAGGCTATATCATGTTCACACTATGGCAATCTGGTGTGAGAGCAGATATGAAAGACTAATGGAGTCTTCTATAGAAGTCAAAAAAACAATGAAAGAAGTGGTTAGAGATTAAAATGCCCATTAGATGAACTTGACTGACATCTATATAGTGCTTTCTATTCTTACTGATCACTCAAAGCACTTTAAACTACAAGCCACATTTCACCTTTTATATATATTTATACAAAACCACTTTCATTGAAAATTTGTTTATTAATCATTATGTTTAGTATTTTTGAGCCATATCTAGGTAAAATCAATATGATATTTCTTTTTTGTTACAATTTTCACAAGAAATCTTATACTATTATTTAGATCTTAATAAATTCTTTAGTAAGACTCAAATAATCTGCAGAGATAGTAACAAATTCTGTTTATTTATGTTGATTTTTTTTTACCTCTCTGTGATTTACTCACAACAGAAGAGCACACATGGACTCACAATACCAAAAATCCATCGGGAATATGGCACATTTTAAAAGTGTAGAACTCATTACATAATAACAAAGATGATTTTTTTTCAGTGTCACCTGAATCACAAAACAAGAGTTTCATTATCAGAAAAACTACTGACTATGATGAATATTAAAATATAACCAATTTTGACAAATGAATGAACCAAAGAAAATGAATTTCACCTTACTCATCTAGGCACGTACATGTAAAATGCACAAATTTAAGATTTTTCTCGTGATCCCCTTGAGCCAGTTATATTATTTCACATTTATTGCATGTCTGACCTTTAGAGGTTGGAGGTTCTAACTCCAATTCACTACTATTCACTACTATTGGCAAAAGCAGGTGTTATATAATATTTCAGGTGTATATATAGTTATAAGAGCTTAAAAAGAATGATTAACTGTTCAGCTAACTTTCATAACAAAAGGACAATGAAAAGGGAAACGACACTGTTTGTTAGAAGACAATATATTAACACAACAGCAACATACCATACAAATTGATGTATCGAATACAGCTCTCAACCACCACTGGTATAGGCTGCCCTGAATCCTATAGGCACAAATGATTGTTATAGGAAGCATTATTATTATTATTATTAAGAAAATAATAACCATAAAAACAGTCACTTTAGCAAACTTAAGAGGGTACTGTTTATCACTTAATGTTAAAATAAATGTTATTAAGTGTTCTGAGCCACAATATGCAAAACAAATTCATATTAGTGCGCCACTATAAACTGCTATTACTACAGTATTTTCACAGGAATGTCAACAGGACAGAGGCACAGAAATGTTGGGTTGGTTAGCATACTAAACACAGCGTGATCCCACCCAGCTTTAAGACAGAGTACCTGACTCCTCGCACGGACATTCCGTCTTCCCCTGGGCAGAGAGCAGTAAGGCACGTAGACAGAGAAGGAGAAGCAACAACAACCACAACAGGTTAGTGAGAGAGACAGATCTTATGGAGAGAGAGAGAGACAGAGAGAGATAGAGAGAGACAGCGAGAGAGAGAGAGCACGAGAGAGGCCTGGCGTGAGAGAATAGCCAAAGCATCAGTGCCTTGTGGGGTGAGAGACATACGGGCATGGTTGGGGGGAGAAGTGGGTGGAGGGAAGGTGCTACCCACATGATGGTGGGTGGGAATTACATTTTTCAGCAAAAATGAGCTGCTTGACTTGAAGGGAAAATAGAGTTTGAACATCAATTGTTCTACTAATTATTGTCTCTGTTAACTGATTCCTTAATTGTTAAAAGCCCATTAAAGAATCAGTAATCATATAGATAATATTATCGAATTCATACATTATCACAGAAAAAACAAATACAAAAAGAAAAAAAATCTTTTTTTTTTGATCAGCTGATTAATTAAGTAATCTTTTTAGCTCTGTTCTTTTTTGGTGGATACCCTGCTTGTCTGCTGTGTTTGATTACCATTAGAGTAGATGTGGCCATGTGTTTATTTGCATATTCTAACATAGCTGGTGTGTGGCCAACTGACACAAAGCCAAATTAATTCAGTGTATGGAGGCTGGGGGCTCACAAGCATAGAATGTTCAAGCAAACCTTGCACTAGTGCTTTTGAAAATAAACTTCACATCAAGTTGGATCAGCTTTCACCTTATCCTCTTCTAAAATGTGAAGACAAGCATTGAGCAGGAGGAAAGTCAGTGCATGAGTGAGACAATGTTTGGATAAGAGTCACAGGCAAGAGGACCCCCAAGGACTGCTAGCAAGAGAGCTGAGCTCATGTATGGAGAGACAGAGGGCACAGATGGGCTAATACCTGAATGAAGGCCTCCATATTGCCGTTAAACAGCTTATGGTTAAAAATGGAGCGAGGTCTACACTTCCGCATTCTCGGGGGTTTAGGGGGAAGAGTTGGGGGCCTGGGGAGATGGTGGGGTTTGTAGGGTTGGTACATGGCAAATATGAATGATAATGCAATAGGCAACATTAAAATGATATTTGTAAGACGTTTCAGTGTTATACCAACTGTCACCTGTAAAAACTAGAAACATAATTTAGTCTTTGATAATTAGGACACAGGCTACAGTCATTTCCTTTCTTGCTGAGAGCTAGATGAAAAAAAAACCAAGTCCCTTTTCATGTCTTTATGGTAAATATGAAGAGACAAAGGGCAATTAGTCTAATACTGACTCAGACAGGAGGGGAAGCAATTCATGGCTCTTTATTAACTTTGTATAGCATGAAGGTGTCTTCTTTTAAGTTCTGTCAGCTGGCAAAAACTGATAAATGCTTAAAATCTTTTGTCTGGTGCTACAGTATGCTCTGCTACCGTGAGCAAGAAACAATAAGTATATTTTAAGAAGCTGCTAGTTCTTCAGCAAGCAAACAAGGACATCATCCTGCCATGAGAGCCATAAGAATTAAGAAATCTGTTGGGTCCTATGGTTAAGTGTCTAGCAAGTTAAAAGTCAAGTATGTCAGTTTTAGGGCAGTGCATTTATGTATATTAAAATAAAGCATTTGCTTACTAAAAGGTCTGTATTGTAGCAGAATGCATATCATTTAGAGAGCTTTAAGTAACAATACCCAATACCAAAAATACCTTTCTGAACTACAGCAGCTTGGTAGCACACAGCTAACATTTGCTTTAAAAGCAGCTAAATAGATGGTTTTAAAATGATTCTCTGACACAGCAAAATCTAGGCATTTTATTGACATATTAGCCCTCAGTTACACACTGTGGGCTTTCCCCATCAATGGGTGTGAGTAAGATGCATTATACTGTGCGTACAAAACCATTAAATGCATAGTCTATTTTAGCACAACGTTTGCACAATAGGAATAAATACCTTAAGCTAGGCCAGTGCAATAAAATGTCTAAAGAAAAAAATTACACACTGTTTCCCTTTGCTGCTGAAAGTTAAATCAACCATAGCTTCAAATTGGATGTACAATCAAATAAGTTGGATCAACTTTCTCATTTAGCCCTTGGCAAGAAAGCAAATGTGCGTATTATCCTGAATGTAAAAATATCACACAACAGTGATTCTTAGACAAAGCTGCTTTAACTTTATCAAAAGTAAGTGATATTCAATACAGATTTAATTAAATATGAAAATGTGCAATGGATTAAAATAAAAGCCAAACCCTAGTATTCAATCTGTCATGAACCTTTGTTGTCAGTATTTGTTCTGCTCACTGAATTGTTTTTATTAAACAAAACAACAGAAGGAAATTATCCATCTCACTTCCATTTCATTCATCTGTCTCGACATGTTTTTACAGAATTAAGTTAGCAATACCTTCTCTAATTTGGATCCAATCCATTCAACATGTTGAAGCTACACTCCTATTCCCACACTGTGATCTTATTTATGTCACATCCAAGGACACAGGAAGGATTTTACACATCATTTCCTACTTTATTCACTCTCTCGTCACCGAACACCTTACCTTGTTGTTCCATATTCTGCCCTCTCCCCTAAAAGGAAAAAGCACACAGAAAGAGACTAAATTAGTATATGCTAGTTTTGCAATCACAGAAGTTAGTGGTACGGTTGAGTGCTGGCTGACTATACAAGGCTGGCAGATGGGGACGGAAAGGGGTGTTATGAGAAAACGGGCATCTATTCAGCCAGACTGAATGGGGTGAGCACCATGGCTGAATCTGACTCGCCGCCAGGCAGCGGTCATTCAGCGGTCGCCCTAGAAACAGCAGAAGAGCCCCAGAAGGGGATGGCCCGTCTACTGGCTGAAAGTGAAAATGTATCCAGGGGCAACAAGAGTGGAAACTGATTTGTACAGTGTTATGATTCCATGATATGTGCACCGCATTAGCGCACACACATCTCACTATAGCAAACAAATTAAGGCCTCACTTTGATCAGTCAGTTAGAAATGCTTGTTCAAGGATCATGTCATGTGTAAAGCAGCTTCCAGCACAATCCTTCTTTATGTCAAACACATAATTCCAACCTTAAAGCAGATGCTAGCAAGAGTCTGATGATGACATCATGACATCAGAAATATCTTTCTTCTCTCTTTTGGCTGAGACTAATGCATATTTAATATCAGGGATATATAATGAAAGCATGGCAAGAAAAATAAAGTACTGTACTAGTGACCTGCTTTTACTTTCAACAGTTTTTAACCTGTCAAGATAATTAAAATTTAGTATAACGTAACAATTCTGTATTTCATTTTGATCTACAGGGTGTTTCAAAAAGCTGGATTTAATTTCAATGTGGTATGATTACACACAGTTACAAATGGTTAAGTGGGTTATCAAGGTTTATTAATAATCTCTATGCCCCATCCTTTCATGTGGTAAAAGTTTGTGGTTGCAGAGATATAGTGATTTCAAATCGAGTCCATGTTTTTGAAACACCCTGTACTTTAAGTGTTCCAGTTTTCAAAAACTAGAATCTGTGGTGGTGACCCCTAACAGGAGCAGCCAGTCTGTTTACAACATATTCAACTGTATTTCCACACAAGCTGTATCAGTATACTTATGTATACTGAACGGAGTACCTTTAATGCAAGTAATCCCCCCCCCCGAGGATTAATAAAGTATTCTGATTCTGATTCATGTGATTTACGCTCATTAGTCTAAAAATTTTGCAATTTCACAAAGGCCAGTATTTTACCCATAATTTTGTGGTTCTTAAGTAGCAACATAATGACATGAAGATATAAATCTTTACTGACCATTTTGACTTCATTAATTTCACTAACTTCAGGTCATGCGGCATAACAGCCTTCAAGCAAAGTGCCTGTTATCATGAGTTGCAGAGGTTCTGTTTAGCCAGTTCAACTGACAAGCTGTCAAATGCATCGACAATGTCTAAATTACAATATCAAAAGATAATTTCTTATAATTTTCCCAAAAGCAAATGGCAAGTTACAGGCAGACTATACAAAAATGAAGATATTATTTTTTTAAAACTATTAGGTAAAGATGCTAATATACTGTACACATCTTGCTTTTTTATTAGGTTAGTAATTACCTAACGCAAAACTTTCCACACCACTAATGTACAGCAAAACTAGAACATAGTAGCTCATCTGACACGTCATTGTAACGTGTCAAGTACAAAAAAGAAACTACTGAGAATTCAAATCCAACAAGAAATTAAGGAGAATTGCAAACAGTCATATCTAGGACAACTGCCCTCATTTCTGACTGGCCCTAACCTAGCTTATGACATTATTAACCTAATGAAAGCATTTATGTATAAATGCTAACGCTAATGGTAAAAGGGCACACGCAAATGCTCATTTTATGAACACACCAATCCAGACCAAAACTAGAAGGAGTAATAAAAATGAAAAAGTACTCGTAAAGCAACAAATGTGACCTTGACTTTGAGCAAAATTTGGGTGAGGACCCATGAGGTGATCACTGTCTGCAAGTTTCACGAAAATCTGACCAATACTCTAGGAGGAGTAGCGATTCTTGTGAAATGTGGACGGACAGCCGGAGGGATGATGGATGGCTTCAGCCAGAAGAGTTAAAATGTTTTAATAAGTCTCACCTTCTCCTAGAGTTTGCTTCAGAAGGTCATGCTTAGCCTGCAATTTGACAATGAGATTGCTGCCATTCAAGTACTCCTTATATTTCTACCAATGAAAAAGACAAAAAGGAAAATAGCACCAGGATTATTGCTTGTCATTCTTTGTGTTATATGTGCTATACGTGCCAAACACTGTGCCATGCTGCAGTGTCTTTGTATGCTCATTTGTCTGACAACTCACAGTGAAGTAGAAGCCCTCAGTCTCTTGCTGATTGGCTCGCCTTTTAGCGATGTTTGCCTTGCTCATATAGGAGTCAGAGGAGGCTGATTTGACCGACTCTGTGGATTGGCTGTGCTGGAAGGCCTCTGAAACATCAAAGTCCTCCACAGTAAGCATGTCCTGAAGGGTCTGCATGGTGGCATCAAGAGTCTTCCTCACCTGACACGAAGCATACAAACATTAACAATATCAACATTACAAATATTTATGTTGTATATAATTAAAATAATGCCTATAGGAGGTAAAGACAGGAGTGTGATCACTGGTATACATAAAAAAAAAGATTATTTATACCAAATGGGGTTACTTTCATTAGAATTATTTCAGCTCAGACAGTGTCTGGCGTCAAAATGTGGTGTCAACAAGGCAGGACATTCTTAGATTATATCACTGTAGGCTATTTTCTATTTGACTGACACAGTAAACAAAGGAGTAACCAGCTTGCTAGCTTGATGTATCGTGACCTAAAAGATTAACTATGTGCCTTCCATGTGAGGCAGACAGGAAGGAAGTGTACATTTCCTTATTCATAACAGACAGGCACTGACACATACACACATCCCAGTGACCTTTAAACATGTCTGCATGAGTCGCAGTGGCCTTGGTGACCATGCTGGAGGTGGCCCCCATTGGAGGTAGGAGACTTGATGAGATATGGCCCTGCAGAACAGTGTCAGATTAAAGATGAATATGAATGCAGACTGGCAGCTCTGAAGGCTGTTTGATTGTTGGTGCGTGTTTATGGCAGACGGTGTTGGTGGCCAATCCCAGTTTTAAATATAACACAGCCAATAGAATACTGAATTGCCTCAGGTGCCATACTTTTTACAGAGGTCAATGAAAACAAAGATATCCCATTCATGTGTACACCCTGGATATGAAACTACAAGCCAGCCATCTTAGCATAGCTGAAAAGAGGGTAATAAAACTATCCTTGGTCCACCTACCAGTACCAACAATTCTAAAGTTCATAATTACCACTTCATGTCTCGTTTGTTTCACCTGTAATCCACAGCTCAAAGTTAGCTAAACCTAGCTAACCAGCTTCTGACTATAGGTTGAGATTAAATGGAAAGAATGTAAGCGTGTGCTTGCAAGAATATTTAACTATAAAACTAAATGCAGTATAACAGAAATCTTAACTATATAAAAATTCTTCCTCCAAAAACCTAGTGTCTGTTTGGGTGTTGTTTTAAAGACTCTTGCATTTAGAGCAGCAGATACAGATCTCAAATGGTTTCTTTTCCTGTTCTGCTACATGAAGTTAGAATTGATTGATGGTGATTGATAACACATTCATTTCCTTGCACTTTTTTTTAAAATCATACAATGATGGCCAGTGGCCTCTGTGTTTTCACACTACTCAGCAACTCAGACTATCATGTTGCCAGTTTTCACTATAAGAGCCTACATGAGGATCAAGATTTAAGTTTTCACCATCACTGAAAACTGCTTTACCCAGCTAATTGTTTCATTATTATTTATGTACACTTTTGTGGATGTAGTTCAGCCTCAATAACATCCTGTTTATGTTTATTGTCTGATTTTTTTTTTCATTCTGAACACTATGTCACATGTTGACATCAAACAAGACATTAACATTTGAGACAAAAAGAAAGAAGGTGCTATTTCAGACATCAAAGGCTAAATATGAAATGTGTGACAACTGCTTAGGCCATCTCATTAAACGGCTATCTTTGCAAAATGACATTGCTCGTAATAGCACACTTGCAGTGAGCTTGCTTGATTTTAAAATGAACTGCTCACCTCTTCATTTTCTATTTTCAGTGTGGCCAGGCGAGACTGCAGCTGGTGGTAGCGCATCAAGAGCTCTGTCTGGACAGGCTGCTGTGCACTAACTTGACACACCTGGGATTAAGAAATAAAGGGATCTTTACAAGGATGATTTAACCCAGAGGAAAGCAAACATTACAGGAACAAAGACCTTCAGATAAACCATTCCTACATCACTATCCCTCCCTTTTGCTCACCTCATCTCCCATGTGTGGTTGATAGTCAAAGCGTGCTGGAGGACAGAAAATCTGGCTATGGGTGTCCATAAACTTCAGCTTGTCTCCTCTAATGTCCATGGCATCTACTGCTCCCTCCAGTAAGTCCAAACCTTCATGGCGAGAAGTTTCTAGACTGTATTCTGCGGAAAGGTAGGTTCTCATGGTGCGTGCTAGGCTTGCATGGTACCCTAAGTCACAACACTGAGGGCAACAAGTAAAGCACAGAGTAATTATAAATCTATAAATTAACTGCCACAGAAACTAAAAAAAAGCACTGTGACAAAAAGACAGCTTTCCATCAATATTTGCTTTCTTGACTCTGACTCACATCTATCATGTCTGAGACATCATGGATGTAGTATTTGGCCACCAGGGCATTAGTAGCTGCCAGATTGAGAAGATAGTCATTCCGGGCCTTCATGCATTTCAGCTTGTTTTCAGAATACTTGGCTTGTCTCTGGAGAATAAGAAGAAGAGAGGGTCCCATCAAGACAGGAAGTGAGATGGTTTCTTAATGTACTTGAAAATGCATTAAACATGAAACAGATTTTATCTCCTATCATCTGTCAATATGTATAAAATATTTGGGACAGTAACTGGCTCCCTGGAATAGAATTTCTAATATCAAATCTCCACACACAAAATGGTGAAATGCAAGAATTTCATTACAAATGCATTTACACTTTGCTTGCACTCAAGTAGTATAATGGCTACGGTATGCATGACATAAAACCTTTAACGTATAGTACTTAGCAAATGTATTAGACCACCCATCATAAAAACAGGAAAGAAATCATGAGGTGCTTTAATATAGAATCTTTCTTTTTGGTGAGTTCTCTACATTTTACCATTTTAAACAGGAATGAGGAATTTCAAACTGAATTCACCTTTTTTTTTTACCCGAATTTGAGCTGGCTCACTGGGCTTCTCTGAGAAGTCATAAATTAATCAAGAATAACATTCAATCACTAAAACACATTTTTCTGTTCAGGAATGCAAGTAAATAACTATAATTTGACATCTTAATCAATAAATAATAATGTGCTTCACTATTTTTCTGCTCTTTGTAAAACAGTAAATTTGAAAATTGATGGATAACATTGATAATTATATTTTAGCATTGAAAATATAATTTTGGTTAAAGAGCTTCTGCATATAGGTACATTAACAATAACAGAAACATAAAAATGATTTCGGTAATTACCGATGCTGTTACTTTAGGGCAGCTGTGGCATAACATTGGGTGGCGGTCTAATAAATTTGTTAAGCACTGTATATGGGCCAAAACAGACCTTCTCCTTCAGCTTCTCCATCTTTTTTACGGAACTTCGACGCTGTGGACGATCATCATGACCATAACGCAGGCTAATATCATTAGCTTTGCCAATGTGTTTTTCCTCCTGTTTCTCAGCCTCCTTTAGTTTGCTCTCAGCACTGAGACTCTCAGTATGGTACATGTGGTACGTCTTCATCACCTGTAAGAACACACAGCAAGTATGAAAGTCATTACAGTTAAACTTGCAAGGGAACACATAAATGGGATTTAACTATTATAAAGGACAGCAATATTCTTCTATAATTAAACAGAAAAGTGTGTTTCTTTTTTTCAAACCAGCCACAGGGGCCCACAAGCCAGTGTAGTCCTAGTGCCGGTCCCAAGCCCGGGTAAATGGTGAGGGTTGCGTCAGGAAGGGCATCCGGCGTAAAAACTGTGCCAAATCAAATATGCGGATTCATAACATGACGTCCATAGCGGATCGGTCGCGGCCCGGGTTAACAACGACCGCCTCCGGTGCCGTTAGCCAACAGGGTGCCAGTGGAAACTATGCTACTGTTGGCCGAAGACCAAGGAGGGGGAGGGGGGGGGAAGCATGTTAGGAGGCAGAGAGAGACAAGGAAAGGTAGGAGGGTGGAGGTGAGAGTAGGGACTTTAAATGTAGGGACTATGACTGGTAAAGGGAGAGAGCTGGCTGATATGATGGAGAGAGGGAAGGTAGATATATTGTGTGTGCAAGAAACCAGGTGGAGGGGAA